>JAEIIM010039198.1:0-11712 GCA_018874515.1 Drosophila greeni | reverse complement strand
ACATCCTACAAAACCACAGCAATAATTAATACAAAATATAAACAATAAAATAGCTAAGCCGATTACTATAATAAGTACACAGACTTGGGATCCAACTAAGGACTTTTCTGGCCAACCTAAAAGGAAAATGCACTTTAAATAAAATTTATCCAGACAGAATTATCAAGTTTCAAATGAAATATCCTCACATTTACCTGCACATCAAATGAGAATTTTTATTTCTAGACGGCATTTGAAAGCACTCACCCAGTTTGTTATTTTTAAGGAGAAAGCAAAAAAAAAGAGAAAGAGTCTCGCTGGCAGGTAAGCCTTGTGTGTGGGGGGCTGGTAAAGTGAGCTGCCAATAAAAAAGATTAAAATGCAGCCATAAAATACACAATTTTATACACATTGCCTTAATGAAAAGCCGGCGGTGGGCCTCCGCCTGCTCATCTCACTGGATTTGGGCTCCGCGAAAAGCGAATTTCATGCTTAAGCTCTGTAAAATTAACATTTAATTGAAGCCTACAATTCAGCGCTTTTGGCGGTTCCAAAAAACGAGGGGGTTTTGAGGGGTTTTGGGATTCAGTTTTTGGGTGGAAGAGGATGAAGAGGTGGTGGCTGCAGGTCCCAGGACACCGACACACACATATTTAAGCCAGACAAGTGCAGTGCATGTTTTGATAGCGTAAATTATACAATAAAATTTATTTAATTTCACTTTTCAGAACGTTTTGTTGCCCCGTCACTGGCCCACGAAATGTGTGCCGGGCATGCAAGGTGGGGAGTGAGGAGAGACACTGCCACAGCTCCACCTACATCCTCATCCTCATCCCTTTCTTCCTGCCCCACCTGACGCATATCCACACACATGGCATGTAGTTGTGCGACCTTTTCCCCGAACCCCAAAAACACAGACATATCCATATCAACCGGCAGAGGTCCCATGAGCATTGCAAATTGTTAAGGGGCAACTCGTCCTTCTCGTTCTGCTTCTGCTTCCCCCTCATTCTTTGCCTCATCCTGGTTTCAGATCCCTGCAGTTACCCCCTTTGGGCCACCTCTTCCACCGTGTCCACATCCACTCTGCTCCAGCGTTGCGTGCCCAGTGCGCATATTTATGTAAGCAAGCCAAGGAACACGAGCTCACATTTTCGGTGGTCGCTGCACAGGGAGAAAGGGGGTTAGGAAAATTGTATAAAAAATTAGGGAAAAGTGAAATTAATGTGCTGTCTATATATTATGACAATTTATTAACTTACTCTTGTTAAACTTAATTTATAAAATATATAAAAATTACCTAAGCATTTTTTTGCAGTTTACAATTTCCAACGAAATGGAAAGCGCGAACGGAGGAGCGTGCAGCAGGAGCAGGATCAGGAGCAGGTTCCCCCTTCAGTGAAGCCACTGCCCCTTGGGCAAACCCAGGAGCGTGTGTGTGTGTGTGCGGACCCGGTGATGCGAGCACGCCGGATTTCTTGGGGCCATCGAGTACGGAGCACCTGCAACGTAACAACGCCGTCGATTCCCGGGCTGACAGGCGGCTTAAACGACCCGTGGCCGGGTTAAATAATTAAACACCAATGACACTTAAACGTAAATCATGAATTTTGCAAGAGACCCCCAGCAGCAGCAGTTTTCCTCGATGAAACATTAACCAAATGGCGACCCTTTCAAATCGGGGCCAAGAGCAGGAACCCCGGCTACCGGGGACACACTTGGCCATTTGTCTGGCCATAAACACTGATGGAGCAAAGATACGGAGATGGAGACGTTGCAGGGAGAGAAAAGGAACTGTCAGCGCCGCCGGAAACAACACCCAAAAAATTACTGTTGCAAAATGCTGTACAAGCTTCCGTCTCCGTCTCCGTCTCCGAGTCGCTGGCTTCCTGCAACAACAAGGAGAACAAGGAGCTCTGGAGTCCCGAAGCTGAAGCTAAAACTAACACTAACTCCAGCAAATCCCCAGCTGCTCAGCAGCTCGTCCAACATTCCAGCAAAAGGAAAGAACTATGGCCAACAATTTGTTGCAGTCTCAGTACAGAGAGAAAAATATGGCTAAAAAGATAATAAATAAGAAAGTGATTACTTTTAAAGGTATTTGAAGTTTTAAATATATATCTATAGTATATATAAGCTCAAAAATTAATCTTATATTTAGTTTATTATCAAATCAATAGTTTTCCCAGATATTTCAGTGTCTATAGAGCACAGAATGCATTTCTGGGGCTGTGGAAGGACAAAGTCAATGTCGGGCTGCCGGCAGAGTTGTCAACGCGCTTAAAGTTGCCTTAATTGCAGTCCTTGTTGCTGCTCCTGCTCCCGTTGTTCCCGTTGATCCTGTTGCTGGTTCTGTTGTTCGTTCCTGCGCTTTTTATGGCAGCCGTGACAGTCAGCAGTCGTCGCAGGCGACAGTCGTCGTCAGCGGTGGGGCATGCATAAAATATGCTGCATACTTCGTGGCGCTGGCAAGGAACACACAAGGAAGGACTCAAAGGACGCTTCATCGGGCTCGGCGGGGAGTCAAATTGGGTCTGACGACATATTTTCCTTTCAGTTTCAGGCTGTTAATTATTATTATAGACGTGTGAGTGTCCGCCCCGTCTGGCCTGGCACACGACCATCGCATCCTGAGTCCTGGCCCAGGGCAGGAGGAGGATGAGAGAGCAGGGGACCAGCCAACCACATGCAATAAAACAGCACTTAGACATGGACACAGGAAGAAAAATGCACTGAGAGAAATATATTAAAGATCAGGGAAAATGAAAAGAATAATAAGAGGTAGCATGAAGTAAACTTAAGCATTTTTAGTTAATTTTAAACATAAGCTAAACTCTTTGTTAATAATTTCTAAAACCCATGATTAATCTCCTATTTTTTTCTCTTTATCTAGAGATTTCTCTCAGTGCCCTCACAAACACAACCACAAATGGGAAGCCAGGGACTTGCAAAGCGTCGTTCCGCCCAAAGAGTGGAACTGTGCACCGGGGAATACTTTGCCAAATTGCACAATCTACCCGGGTCTCCTGTCGCCAGTCCTGTCCTGTCCTGTCCCTCCTGCCCTGGCCAGGCCAGACCCAGACTGGTCTAGCGTCCAGACGGAAGCAGGAGCAGTGGCTTTTGGCCACTCATTTGACTACGACTTCGGCCTTGCATGTCGTCGAAAGGCTGGCCATAAAGACCCTGGGCCGCTTAGCAGTCTTCAGTCCGACTTTTCGGCAGTCACAGATCTCAGAGCAGATGATGATACTTTTTGGGCCAAATTCAATAGCTGGCCCGAAAACGAGAAAGCCAATTAAGGGGATTTCATACCAAAATTACCTACTGGAAGAGAGCTATCCTCTTTATTGCTGCATTCGGGTTTTATTGATGCTCATAAAATCTTATTTATTTGCGGTAAACTAGGAATTGCTGGGATGTGTTCTGATTTTTAGTTTCGTGAGTTGAAAGGAGGAAGTGGAAGGAATTCGTTAAAAACTAAAGCTATGAACAATAAAAAAATATATCTGCTTATAAATAAGAATGGGTTTTAAGCTTAAATAACCCTTATGCTTAGTTTATTTATAGAAAATCAAAGACCAGAACACCCCTTCTTTCATAGCATTTTTCTTTACTTTACTGTCTTTTCCTTAGCTCCTTTCCCTTAAATGAATTAAAACCCAGAACCAAGAAACCCAAGACGCTCGCTTGACAATTTTTATTGAAACTTGTTGAACTTTTCGCCGTTAATTGTTTGCCTTTTGGGCCCTTAAGAGTCAGGGTGTGTGTGTGCGGTGACAAAGCCAAGTTAAGTAGTTGGCCGCCAGCTTATCGTCGTCGTTGTTGGAAAGACATTATTCTTGGTTCGCCTTTGTCCAGCGATTAGTTTCCTTCTCCCCCTCCAGCTGAGATGGCGCCGCCAGGTGCTATAATCTCCGGCTGAGCCAAGACAAACCCAGACCCTGACCGGATCGCGTCGCCTCAGATCGGATCGGATCTGGGCGTTTTGGCCGAAAAGTCGGCTAATTAGCCGGCACTTAATTAGCCGGGCCCTAATGCAGTGCTCCGCGCACATACAAATTGTTGGCGGGGACAATTGCATTCCAGTTGCGCAGCAGGAATGGCCGCCAATTAAAGTTGGCGGCGCCCTGGGACTCGGAGCCGGAGCCGGAGAAGTTGGTGCCGGGAGCGAAGTTGGGGCCAAAGTTGGCATTTGCATCATCCGAAAGTTGGGCGAGCATATTCAAACTTTTTGCGCCAGTCGTTGTGTATGATTTTAATTCCATTTAAGTGCGAAATAAATTCGGGAAAGCGGGAGAAAGAGCAACAAGAGTTGAGGATGTACTATATATCGGAAAGGAAAACTTCCATATGGAATAACTGGAGGGGCAAAAGTATCGGCTTAAAATTAATATCATTAATATATGATTTAAAATAATAAAGAAACAAAACAATCAAAGTGAAAGCGAAGTAAAAACAAAAGCTTGAGAACTACGCAGACTTAAAAACGAATAATTATATCAAAGCCTTGAAATTAATATTTCAAAAATATTTTTAACCATTTTTAGTCATTTAAAAAAATATATTTATATTTCCAACTAGCTAAAATTTCAAAATATCAACTCAATCTCAACCCTTCTTCGATATCCTTGGACCATCCCTAATTGGCAAGCAAAAGTTACGTTCAAAATATATTTTTATTGCTAATACTTTTCTGTGTGTGTTTGTTTGTGTATGCGAGTGCTCCTTTTTGTCGTTGTCGCTAATTAAATGTGTAAATTGTTGGAGTTTTTAATTAAATGCGACAAGTGTCTACAAAAATTAAGCGTGACGGCGGGCGAGGACAACAAAAGGCTTGGCCAAAGGACCCATTGTCCTTCACGGATTTCCATGCTGCATTTGTTTCTCGTGGATTTTCTGGGCTTACGACAAAAGCTCGTCAACTTTTTCTAGTTCGCTGCGAAAAAAGGGCGGCAAATCAAATCAGGGAAATACCAGTGCACAGGAAACGGAAATGCAAACAATTTCGAGCAAACTTTTCTTGCTAAATGAAGGGCAGGCACAATGGCGACGCGTGCATTTCGTACAATAATGGCGGGGCAATGTCAGTGTAAGTCAACTAATCGAGGAATCGAGTAATCGTAATCGTAAACATAATCGTGAGTAGTTAGACAAGGCACATTCGGGGGTAAAACTGCAACGGAATTCAATCTTTGCTCAGGTCGAAAGTCTACTAACTATTCCTCCTTGCCCTCCAGGGCGGGAACCTCCCAGTAGTGCTCGTCCTGGTGGTGCTCGTCCTTCTTTAGGTTGCGGAAGTTGGTGTACTTCAGAACGGCCCCTGGTAGGGGGAAAAAATAGCAAAATAAATAAGATTATTATTATTAAAATTCACTAAACAAATCTATTATTATTGTTTCAAATAATTTTTAAAAATTCAAAAGCTTTCTCCTCCGTTTTCCTTACCTGTCAAAATGCCACCGCCAATGGCTATGAGCAGCGTCACTGCAATTCCCAACAATTGGTAGCCCGCCTGCGAACTGGCATTCCTTCCCAGACCCTACGGGGAATTGGCCAAAAAGGGATTAGCACTACAGTTGCTGATGGTGCAAGGCGGATGCGGATACTCACGCCCATGATTTTGGTCTCGGTTCCGTTGGTGCCCACCATCGCCGGGAATATGTCCTGCAGCTCCGACTGATACTCTCTCATGGTGGCCATGGAGGCGTAAATGGCCGAGGCAATGGCCGAAATCAGGGCCGGCATTCCGTGCAGATTGTGCACGCCACAGGTATCGTGCAGCCGCAGATTGGCCGTCAACCAGGGCTAAAAACAAGGACAAAGGACACCAAATGGGGGAAGATAATAGAAGGATCTCTTTTTTTCTGTAGGGTGATGCTATTGTTAAGCTAGGGATTTTTTTCGAGCTAAAAAACTGGTTGGAATTCTGTGGAATATTTTTGTAAGGAATAGTTTATCTCATGAAGTTGCTGTAAAAATAGTTCCTTTCTTTATCATGAGCTTGTAAAATATTTAATATATTTTTTAAACTTGAAAGCAGTAATTTTAAGCACCCATTTTTTACCTCACTGTTTTAATTTAAATTTTATTAAAAGTGAAACGTCTGAGGGTGTCATTCGGTCATTTGAAAAGTGCAAATTAGTTTAGTGGCTCCAGCAGGTGAGTAACCTCACGGATTTTGGTGCTGTAAAGCCTGGGTTTTGGGTAGGGAAAATGGGATTCAGGGAGCCTGGAAGCCAGGCAAATGGAAACGGGATGAAGTCCCGGCTGCGGCTGACCGGCGGGCAACAAACTTTACTCATTAGCGTTGCATTTTTCCTAGGCGCACTAATTAAAGCGAAGCCACCGCTAGCTCTAGTTCTAGTTCCTGGTTCCTGGCCGCCACTCTGCTCACCCAATTCTGCCATTTGAATAGCGGGTTATGCTTGCATGGAGCTTGGTTTATGGAGGAAACTCTCTTTTATAACAGCAGGTGGAAGTTGCAGAAAAAAAGGGTATATGCAGCAGGTGAAGCCTTTGAAGGTTTAAGAGTTTTAATTAAATATTTGAGGGCAAAAACACAGCATAAAATTAATTAAAATATTTCTGTAAAATAATATAAATAAATATTTCTGAAAAGGTAAAGAATAAGCTTCTCTCCAGTTATTCTAAGGTAACCCATCAGTCGTTAGCTATGCTAAACTACATAGTTTTTTGTTAGAGTTCAGCTTTCCGCTGCTAGTTTCGCCAGTCAAACTTACAGTTAAATAGCGATAGCCGAGCACCGAGACCGTGCCGGCGATAATGCCAATTAAGACGGCTCCATGGGCGCCCAGGAGCAGGTTGCACACGGTGCCCACGGCCACGCCGCCGGCCAGGGTCGAGTTCTGCACGTGCACCATGTCCAATTTATTCTCGTGGCTGACAAGCGCGGATACAACGAAGCTGGTCACTGCAACGAGAGGCAGAATGAAATGTGGTTGGAGTTGGGAACGGGATGGTGGTGGAGGAGGATGCTCCGGTTCGCTGCTGGAGATTGAATGCAGCGAACAGATTTTGAATGCACCCCCGGAAGATGGGCTTAATTACATGATTTTAATGCATTTTTGAATGAGAGAGTCGGGTGAGTTCATTAGCTGTCGAAGGAGGTGCTCTTAATTAGGGGTGATTGAAGGGGATTTTATTGACAAAGTAATAAGACTTGAAGGATTTAAGAAGATAAATATAATATAAAATTTATTTAAATATTCTCTTTAACTTTCTCACAAATTCAAACCCAATATTCATAAGTATTTCTCTCTTTTCCTATCTAATAAGCTTAGCTAATATTTCCTCTTAAGTTGCTCGTGTTGTTTTGCAAAAAATGTTCTGCAAATAACGCATACGACCTGTTGAGCGGAAATATCACGTAGCCGACTTGTTGAACAGCAAAGTCTCAAAGTTTGTGCCACCTTGTTGTTCTATTTACTCGCTTCTAGTTCCCCCAGGAGAGCACAGCTAGAGTCCTGTTTGTATCTGGAAATCCCCCTACTTTTAAGTTTACCACCACCCAGTTATCGCTAATCACTCGAGCAGCAGGAATGACACACCCGGAGCCAGAGCCAGAACCGCACTTTGGCAATAAACACAAAACTAATAAAATTGTAAACACAACAGTGCCAAGATCCCTCGGATTGCTGGCTACAAGGGGGGAAGCTTCAGTTTATGACCGGGCAGGCAGCATAAATCTCGGCTGAATAACACTAAATACTTAAAAATCTCCATTTTATGGCGGAGCATATGTTGCAGCCATAATAATTTGCATAAATTAGTCGAGAAGGCCAGGACTTGGCCAGGACTCGGTTGGCCACTGCAAAATACTGGGGCAAATCTCGGCCCGAAGGGGAAGGGGCAGCCGGCGGCGGCGACCGCAACAATTTCAAAACAGCTTTTGACGTTGTCCGGGCGACACAACAAAAACATAGAGAGGACAGCAAATTCTGGCTTAAAAATCAATTAAACAGCTTTTTTACGGCCAGCTACAGCTACAGCAACGTCCTCGGCGAGGACTAAACCAAAGCCAAGCCAACGGCACCCGAGATTCAGGACATCAGTTGGCGTTGCCTTAGTTTGTGTTTTTGCTCCTGCTGTTGTCCCTGCTGAAGCTGCTTTGGCTGCTCGAACATTAAACAATTTAAATTAACGCCAATGGTGTCACTTGCGACTGTAAAATGTGTTTTGTGCTTAACGTTGTTGGTCAATGCGGGCAGCCTCCTGCGAGCCCCAGTCCTTCGTCCCTGAAAACCCGCCTGAATGGCCAGACGAGGCATCCTAACCAGACCCTAACCCAAAGGATACAGAGGGAAAATTATAGAGAGTCCTGGTTAAGGTTTGAATATTTTAACTAATTTAATTAACTAATAATAATTGCTTTACGAATTTAATAAAAATATTTAGAAGTTACTAACTGGCTTTAAAAATTCAGTGAACATTATTCATTTCCTGCAAGGTTTTGTTTTCATTATAATTACTTTAAACCATCCAAAAAATTATTTTAAACCTTCCTAGCTTTTTTTAAATCTTTAGTTACTTTTCCCACACATTTTCTCTCACTGCACTTCCCAGGACACGGTCCAGACGACGCTCTGACTCATTTTGTGCCTGGTGTGAAAACAACAACTGGGGCGTATTTTTGCTGTTGGCGCCGCATTTGGACACCAAATGGCGTCGTCTGATCCCCGCCTGGACACCACCACCCGAGTCCCGGCCATGCATGTCCGCCCGCATGGTGGACATGGGACAGGGGCCAAACCCACACAGACCCGCCTCTAGTTTCAGCATCGAACCGAAGCCCAGCTTTAGTTTAATTAAGGCAACAACTAGTGAGCCGGGCAACCGGCCACCGAATGGACAAGGCCACGTCGGCATCCTGGTCCGGAGGATGAGCTAGAGAGAGAGAGGAGAGAGGGGATCGGACGTTGACTCAACTAATCGCACATCCTTCCGCATAAAATGCCCGACAAGACTTTCCCTCTCTGGTGTAGATACCCTATGCAGCTCCATGGAGTGGGTCATCGCATTCTGGCCTGGAGATTGGAATGCATTGATTAAGTTTCCTCTGGTCAGAAATAAATTGCAAGAAAATTTTGAATATGCACTTTATTGAGAGCAGAGATTTTAACCCAAATTAAGTTGTGCTCGAAAGGCACTTTCAAATGGAAGTCAGTGCAGGAGAGCAGTGAAAGCAAGGACTCGTTTTGATTAAAAATAAAATAATTGGAAAGTCTTGAAAATATATTTTATAATTGCTAATAGTAAAACTGGTCATAACTGCTGGGTTTTTCACTTTGAGTTGAATGTACAGATTTTCCCTATTATTTATTTACAATTTATATTTGGAAAGAAAATTTTCCTTTCATTTTACTGAGCTCCTTTTCTTCATTCAAACTCCTTTTAAAAAACCTCAAAGAGTATCTACATTTCGTTTAGTTTTCCCAGAAATTCCCCCAGCTGCTGCGAGCTCATGTGCGCCTTGTTAGGTGTTACCTCCGCCGCCGCCGTAACGTGAGGGCTTTAATGCCATGTCCAGAACAGAGCGAGGCAGAGCAAGGACTTGGAAGGACTCTGGCCACAGTTAGCCAAGTGTTGCCCTCCACAGCTTGGCTTATCTCAGCTGCTGCTGGCCCCTACTATTATTACTGATGTCGGGCGTTGCCGCCGCCGCCGCCGCTCGTCCTTTGTATACATTTAATTTGTGTTTTGTTATTTACATTAACCAAGCGAGAGTCAGGCCAGGCAAAGCCCGGCCCCGGGCCAGAATCTCTGGGTTGCTGTTGCTCCTGCCTCTGGCACAAATTTCTATGGGTAAATGTGTGTGTGTTGGGTCTGGACACGGTCCTGGTTTTGACCTACACTTGGTGAAAATTTAAGGGAAACTTTTGGGAAAATTTGAAGGTAAAGAAAAGTTACCTGATAGAGTCTTTCCCTAAGGAAATTAGTCACACATTTTCTGTTATTGAATCTATAATTTCAGTACTATTTTGGTATTAAATGTGCCCCCTTTTCTCTCACTGCACTAACCGGACCAAGCAAATACCGGACAGACTGACCTCCTGCCATTCGGTTCGTTTTTATGTGCGCTACGTGCTCAAAATAAATTTTCAAATGTGTTAACGAAACTATTTGACATTTAATTAGTTTGTGAGTCGCATGCACAAGGACCCAAAAGAGCTGGCTAACGGATCAGGGAGCAGGGACTAAGGGGGCATTCATCCAGCCCCGAGGCCTTTTCAATTTCATCCGGAGCCGTGCTAATAGGCCCGCCAACATTATAATTAACAAGGCCCAAAGAGCCGGACAGAGAAAGCGTGAAGAAATGTTCCGAGAAGGAGCATACTCTGGAGTGAAGACAGCCGGAAGATGTGAGAGATGAGATGAGATGGCCCATGGCCGATGGCCGATGTCCTCCAGCTGCCCTCCACTTGAGCCGGCTAATTGCCGGGGCACGTGACTCACCTGTTGCCGCGGCTAATGACAGGAACGTGTTCAAAATGGCCCGCTCGCCGCCGGTGCCCTCGGCCAGCACCGAGTTGAAGCTGGGCCAGTACACCCACAGGAAGGTGGTGCCGATCATGGCGAAGATGTCGGAGGTATAGCTGGCGCCCTCCAGCTTTCCAGTCTCGTTCTGGTCGCTCGAGGGGCGCAGCATCAGGGCCACGGCCAGGCCAAAGTAGGCGCCAAAGGCATGGACGGTGATGGAGCCGCCACAGTCGCAGATCTGTCAAGGAAGAGAAAGATATATCTTTCATATGACTCTTTAAAATTAAACCTTAAATGTAGTTTGAAATAATTTAAATTTAAAATAAACTCCTGTAGCGGAAAATAAGAGAAATTGATTCCCAAAAAAGTTATAAAATATTTAAATAAATTCATTCGATTTCCGGCTTAAAATTAGACTTTTCAGACTTTTCAGGCTTTGCAGTTTTATTTTTTAAAATGTGTCCCATTTTTTGCCTCTCATTAATTTGCACGAAAATCCCCGGCTTGTTTTTATTACCGCTCAAAACTGCATAATATCATAGCCGAAATTTGACACACATTTTAATTCGTTTTGCATATGGTATTATGACCCAGAAGTACACATGTGTCGCGACCTTTTTAAACTTGTTTTCATAAATAATTTTCGGCCGAAATACCCATATATGTACATTAGGTCATACATTTTCCGCTGTTTTTGTTTCTGCTCGAAAAAACAAAAACAAAACATTTTGTTATGCTAATTTTTTGACTGCCAACCATTTCCCAGTTTGGCTTTAATTTTATAAATATTTAAATGCCTTAAACATTAAATAGAGACTGATGAGGCTAAGTAATTATTTCCGGGAATCTCACTCACACTGAACACCTTGAGAGCCAGGTACTCGTTGGCCGCGAACAGGGCCACCTCGAAGAGGGACATGCACAGGAGCTGGATGGGCGTGGTCCTGCCCAGGAGGGCGCCCATGCTAATCAGGGGAACGGCGGCGGCAATATCCGCATCGATGATGTTTTCCAGGGAGAGGCTGTGGGCGAAACACAGAGAGAGAGAGATGAAAAGGTGGGCAGGAAGTGCGACAGGTGACACGCCCCTTGGCAGCATAAAAAATGGCGGCATCTTAGCCAACGAAATGGCCGCCAAATGAAATGGAATACATTTTAAAGCGTTTCCATTTGGCCAGGCAGTTAATGTTTGTGCACAGGGGGAAATAAGGAGCTGGTTGTGTCACGAATTTAGGA
>JAEIIM010039192.1:0-17185 GCA_018874515.1 Drosophila greeni | reverse complement strand
CTTGCATTACAGAGATTATGTATGGTAGTTATAAGCCTAGGTATCAAAATCATGTATATATAATGTGTATATATGTAATTGTCTTTTTACATAGGTAGTTGAGAGGTATTTTACACGGATCTCACTGCGAGATCCTACGAAATCGTACAGTCGCAGCACATGAGCGAGTAATACAGACACTTGACAACCTTCTCGTCGTCGCCATCGCTGCCCTTGGACGAATTGAGCTTGGCCTTGTCATTGCTATTGTAGCCGCTGTACAGCTGCTGGCCGTCTAGCTGATCGGCCTGCAGGCTGCCATCGAGGAGGCCCTTCTTGGACGCCTTCTTTCGCTTGTTCTTGTGCATCATCTCGTTGCAGTTGCGCTGCTGCACCATCTCGTCGATCCAATCAAAGTCGGTGGCGTTTCCCTGAAAGCGGGGGAAACTGGAAATGCTTTCTATGGAGTTGATGTCCTCCTGTTCCCGGGAAATAAGGGTAATTATCAAGACAAACACTTAATTGATTAACACAAACTTATTCTCACCTGATTGTTATTGTGATTCTTATATTTAATCTTCTGTGGCGTGGTCTGCTGGGAGTGGGCCGCGTCCTGCGCTCCTTGTGCCAGCGGCGAGGAGGTCGTTGCTATCGAGGCTGTGGTTCCCGCCGAGCTATTTAGCACCACCTCCGTCGTCGTCTCTCCCACTGCACCGGCTGGCACCTTGGGCAAGTCTTCGTGACCCATGAAGTTGGGCTGCAATCAAGAAAAACAGCTCAGGTTAGTGGCCAGTGGAACTCTCTCTGTGCGCACACACAGCTCTTACAAAGTCCTGTATCTCGGCGGTGGTAATGACATTCGGCGAAGTCATGGCTCTGGTGGATGGAGTCGAGGGTGCAATCTCCGACAGAGAGGAAGCTGGCCGCAGGATTGCAGAGTGAGTGGTTACGGGGGTGGCCGGCAGAGTGGCTGTCTCCGAGACGATGGCCGATGAACCGTCAGTGGACGAAGCACATTCGCTTTTGCCGCTTTGAGCGGCCAGTGAGCAAGTGGCCACGAGGCTCAGGGATGAGGGTGCATGGACGTTACCTTCCCCTGCCAAATCGGGCGAGGGTCTGAAACAAAGTAAGTGTGTTATCGTCTTTTAAATGTTACAAGTGAACAGAGAACATGGTTGAGATAAGTAAACGGTGTTAGGACACAGCTGTTGTTAACACTTTTTTTTTGTTTGTCATAATAACTGCCATAATTTGCACCCCTTTTATCAATCTCAACGATCCTCAAACCTTACTTACAAGTCAATCAGCTCGGACTGTGCCTTGCTGCCGCCCAGAGACCACACCTCGCTTTTCTTTTGCGGCCCCGAGTAGGAGATGTGTTTGTTGGTAGTACTAAAGCGGCCCTTGGAATGGGACTTTCGGCCCGGTATCCACAAGATGCGCATACCAGAGGATTTGCTTTTCTTCGTCGAGTTGGAAGCCATCTGAAAATCGTTGACTTGGGTAGAGTTTAACATTGAAATGGCACAAGATATGAATGTAGTGGGGAAGTTGGAAAAATTCCCTATAATTTAAACCCAAAGCATAACTCTTACAAGAGTATAAACATAACAGTCTCCGCTTTACCGCAACAGAAACTCGTTGGCGGTGGGGATTACGGAATGAATGACGACCTTTAAAATATTTAAATGGGCTTTACCAATACCTAGTCAAGATTCACACATCAACGCCCGAAAATCGCCAAAAACTTTTGATACGAGTGACTTCTTAGCAGACAATTAAAAAAAACCAGACTAGAAGAATGGTTTCGAAAACCGAAGCTTGGAATACTCTAAACAGACAATTAATTCTTATTGGAAACAAAGGTTATCATTTTACAGAGATATTATAGTATAAAAAGAAAGTTAGTAAGAAATGCAGGAAGCTGCACCACCCTAATGACTCGTATTCTTCACTCTCCTCTTAAAACAACAGTTACATATATGCACCTATGTACATACATTCACACATATGTACGGCAGATACAAGATGTAAGCCACAGAAAGCTGGCTCTGTGTAGAGAGTTTGGGCCAAAAAGCTTATACGTTAAGCTCGGGATGTGCCGTTCCGGTATACCCTCTCAGCAAGAGTATACGCATTTATTTATTTACTAAAGCCACTGCTTTGTATGTAGGTACATATCTACACAAATTGGCCGTGACAAACGAACGTAACAGACAGTGTTTGTATGTACACCATACATACATACATATATGTACAGGGAAATCGGCTGGAGTAGGTGGTAGATGAAAGCACAACTGGCTTTCCACAAGCAATGTGTTAAAACTGGTTAAAATAAAAGTTAAGCCATTGATTAAAGCACGCACAATACACAACAAAAGATATATCGCTCACCTTTTATCCTCAGATCTCGACCTCAATATCACTTATGGAAGTTAAACATTCACTTGGTTTTTGTGCAAATAAGGCATGTGCGTACGCCAAGTAGGTGCATACATATGTACATGTATGCCGCCGCTGTACTTATCAGCGGTTTTATTGTGTAAATTCGAGTTGCGGCTGAGATTCGGTGCCTAGAAATTGGCAATTTTCGTCGCGTCGCGGATTTGTTTTGATTTTTCTCGGAGAACTTTGCAAATTGACCAATAAACCAACACAGTAGTGCTACAGTGTACTCGTCAAGCTTTCCGCTTTTAATGCTAGAGTTTTTATGAAAAAGAGGGGATTTATTTTCCCTGAGCAGCCGGTCACACTGAAGCCGCCCGTAGGGTAGGACTTGTACACAAAATTTACTAACTATGTTTAACTTGATAATGTTTATTTATTTATATTCCTTAAAAATTTTTTAGAGCAAAATCTAATTTTTAAAGCAAAAAAATGTATATTTTCCCATTTTTAAGCCATCGATAACATATGATTTTTTTAAGCTACCACTACGATTTTTTTCAAAGCTGGTTACGGTCCTTTCGATCAAACAAGTTGGCAGCACTGCACAGAGAAAGACGCTTCGTTCTCCGAAAAAGTGGGAAATTCTAAATATATAACATGTTCTCGAGAGAAATTAAGGCAACGGAGCAGCGAGCGTGTAATATACGGATTACGGACCTGGCCTGGCCCAGTCTCCTCGTGCTCGTGCTGCACTCTGCTATCCGTTATCCGTTGCTCGCGCGTTAGACGTAGGTAATTCACTGCCTGGTTATTTTTATTCATTTATCCGCATACGTCGGGGGACCAACCGCGCGCGCGTGTGTGTGTGTGAGTGTGTCTGTGTGCAGGTGCCTGGATCCTAACAGTAAAAGTTAACTGTTGAGATACTTAGCAGTAGATTAATGTTATCATCCGTACATCTCTACGTACATATGCACGTACAGATACATCTCTCCAAATTTACGCCACTCGAAAATAGCCATAAGGCACATATGCGTGTATATGTGTAAATATGCATCAAAATCACAGCTGTGGCTAAGACATTAGAACTGCAAACGAAATGTTTTTGTTTTTTATTTTTTTGTGTGCTTTTAAAGCAGTATTTTGACAGTATTTAAATGGGATATAGCCCATAACTGAGTTTTTAAAGCCAAATAATTTAACCACAACAGTACAGATTTTATAAGCCTTTGGGAGATTTACTAAAACTCCTATGACGTGTACGAGTTAAACTTCCACTAAATCTTTAAGCCACTAAAATCAACTTATTATGGAAGTAATCAACCCATTTAAAGACCTATGATTAAATATTTATACTTGCATTTGGTTTAGAATTTTCCAAAGCTGTCTTATAAGTCTGGAAAAATTCAGTTTTCTAAACTGTTTACTCAATATATCCCTTCCACGTGGTCTTACGAAATCTGTACAAATATTTCTGAAATGATCTAACATAGATTTGCATTATAAATCAAAAAATTCAAGAGTTTGCCGGAAGTTCAAAAGACTTTAAAATATTTAAGCTACTTTTTGCAACAAAATTTAAAATATAGAAATGTATATATTATTATATGAACATGTAATAATGCATTGAAAAACAATTGACAACGCTCGTAGGGACCCAAGATACTGACCACCACTGTGGATGGTTCACCATCCGCTCGTACATGTGTTTGGCCCGACCCGGCGCGCTTCTTTTAACAGCCCTCACCGATTCATTAGCGAAAATTTATTTTTGGAGCTGCGGCAAAAACAGCGACAAATTTTATTCGAATTTTTTTTCTATGTTTCTTCGTCTACATGAAAAACACAATCCGACAACTATCTCGCATCCATTCTATGCACGGCGCCCGTCCGACTGCAGTTCAATCAGGCAGAAGCATCAATTGAATTTGAAAATTAGACCGCGAACCGTTAGTATCTGCATTTGATGTAAGGGGGGGGGGATGTACATAGGGAATACTACGAATAGAAGGGGTTAGGTAGTATCCTTTACAGACCCAAAAATGTACCTAACTAGGTACCATCAATCTTAGGAGAGTACGAAATTACTAGCGTCATAAATTATGCTATTATGTAACCTTCATATGTGCCCAGATACATGTGTACATCAAGTCATACACAATGGGGGCGTCTCGGTAAATTCTTCAACTCAATATTTTTTGAAATACCTCGAATTCCTTTGGGGAAAGTGTAAAGATTTGTACCCACAAGTAGAGTCGATCCTTTTTGAATACAACTTGAAGGAGACAATCCTTCAAAAGTTGAACTTTTGAATATTAAAAATTATTTAAATAATTTTTCGCCTTTATTAGATTATCACCCGTGAAGGCAGGACACAAGAAAGGCTGTGATCATGGACCCGGAAGCATTTTTGGACGTGGCCAACCAGGTCATTAAGCTGAAAATGTTTCCATTCTTCGACATTGCGCACAGCCTGCTTGCCGCACTGGCCGTGCGCGAGGATTTGGGAGCCAATGCGCAGGCGTTTTCGCGGAAGCATCCGCTCGCCTGCTGGCTCTCCACCATGCTGGTGATCTTTGCCGGCGGCATGGTGGCCAACGGCTTGCTGGGCGAGCCGATTTTGGCTCCGTTGAAGAACACCGGCCAGCTCCTAGTTGGCACTGCCGTGTGGTAAGTATCCTTAATCCCTGAGACCCTGATTTCCCAGCCAAACTAACAACTCTATCCCACAGGTACGTGGTATTCTACACACCGTTCGATATTGGCTACAAGGTGGCCAAGTTCCTGCCCGTCAAGATCGTCGCCAGCGCCATGAAGGAGATATACAGGGCAAAAAAGGTGTACGACGGTGTGGGACATGCGGCCAAGCTGTATCCCAATGCCTGGATAATCATGATTATCATTGGCACCCTGAAGGGCAACGGAGCGGGCTTCACCAAGCTGATCGAGCGTCTGATTCGGGGAGCTTGGACCCCGACGGCCATGGAGTTTATGCAGCCAAGCTTGTAAGTATTTCCGCCCGACTGCAAGGACATTGATTCCGATCCTGTACCATCATCATCCTCTTGTCTCTAGTTACACCAAGGCATCGCTGTTGGCGTCTATTATCTTTGTGCTGGACAAGAAGACCGACTGGATTTCGGCACCGCATGCCTTGGTTTACTTCGGCATCGTCATATTCCTGGTCTACTTCAAGCTGTCATCGATCCTGCTGGGCATCCACGATCCCTTCCTGCCGCTGGAGAACCTATGCTGTGCCATCTTCTTTGGCGGCATTTGGGACAGCCTGGCGAAGATCCTGGGCCGTGGACAGGCCAAGGATGGCGACAGCAAGGATGTGAAGAAGAACAACTAATGAGAAGCAAAGAAAAGCAAACAAACACCTATTTGTAGTTAGCCAAAAAAGTACTTAATGCTGCCAACCAAAGCATACATATGCATCAAAACGCACACACATATATACATATATATCCTATACTATATATATAGCATAGATTAGCTATCACAGGCGTTCGCCGTGCTTCGGCTTTCTCTTTCGCAAGCGGGTTCATGAGCTTCCTAAAAATTAAAACAAAAATCATGCACAAAAAATATTTGCTGCCTGCGATAGTGAAAGCCGGAGCCTGTGCGTCTCTTCGAAAAGAAACTAACTTCAACCGAAAGATCTTCCCGTGCCAAAGACATTTTTTGTGAACTCTGTGCGGTAATCCGTCTTGGGGATCAGCTCCTGTGGGTGGGTGTGCCCGTGTGCCAGCTGCTCCTCGACTCTGATTTCACGCCAAGTGTTTTGTTTTTAGTCCCCCCGACAAATTGTGTATTGTTTGTAAAATTGGTAGGATAACAACGATCATGAATAGCACAAGCTACAGACAGACTTAGAGGTTGCCATACTTAAGCGCTTTGACTAAATCCGACAGCCGATGCCGAAGGAGCACGCCGTCGAGTCAAGACAATAGAGCGGCGGCGTGCTCAACGAACGAAATGTGTAAATATATATATGGGAGGTGTGCAGATCACGTGCGAGGAGGTTTCTTCCTTTCTATATCTCTTCTTTCATTTTATTTGTGTAATTTTTTAATATATTTTAAGAGTTTTTTACCGAAAACTCTGGATGATAGATCAAATTGGCCAAAACGTAGACTTGTGAACACGCATTCAAGCTGAATCGAGGGCATTTGCAAGAGAAACAGAGGTGTGCATGTTTATTGGTTGCAATAAAATTATGTAAACTATACGTGGGTTATCTCCTTCGGGTGGGAAATGGGAACTAACATTAATCAAAAGTCCATCAATTCTTTGTACTAATTTATTGCATAATAAAACTTACAATTTCGAAATAGGATCACCTCCTAATGTAATGTGTTGTCGATATAAAAATGCTAGGAGCTAGGACAAAAACTGTATCTTTAAACTCCGAAAAGAAGACTGAACTTACAAACTTTTGAACTTAAATTAAATTTAGATAGATGCAGACTCTACCACTTCCACTTTCTACACGGTGGTGTAATGCGCCTTACAGTGAACTGAAAGAAAAAGGAGAAACAAGAGAGTCAGTAAAACACATAGAACCCAAAGCCATTACAAACTCACCTATAAACTCGCCCACGGGATCGTTGTCGCCCTCGCCCCGCATCGTGCCCGTGATCTCCTCGTTCTCCACCATCGGCAGGAAGAGCTGCACGAACTCCGGCGAATAGGGATGCGTTATGGTCTCCAGGACCTCGGTGACAAAGTAACGGATGAGGGAGATGTCCGTGTCCTCGATGGCACAGCACTGCTTGATGTATCGGAGGACGGGAACCACACAGCCGCGTGTTAGCAGGTTAACCATCCGGTCCAGTATCATCTTCTTCATCTCCAGCTGGACGAGAATCTCCAGTTCATCCTGCTTGGACTCGAACAGGCGGATAAGCAGGAACAGGATCTGCTGCTGCAGAGTGGGATGCACGGCGGCCACCTCGTCCAGGACGGCCAGGTGCGTGGGACAGCTGTCGGTGGAGAGCTTGAAGTAGGACGGTTCCATGACCACATTCTCGATCCACCGGATAACGCCAACGCCCACCACGGGATACCTGCAAGGAGCATGGAAATGGGTTTGTGTTCGCGGTATGCATCCCCTCCTCCCGAACTCACTTGATGCAGTTGTAGAGCGTCTGCAGCTCCGCTATCAGCTCCGTGGAGCCCTGGTCGACGTTACAGATGGCATGCGCCTTCTCGATGGCCTGGATTGTGCTCTTCAGCTCCTCCTTGTTCAGCGTCCGCTCCGTCATGGGCCGCTTCTTGGCCGGCTGATCGATCACAGCCGACGCGTAGGCGAGCAGAAACATGTACTTTGGCTTATGCTCGGGATTGATCTTGACGCCGGAACGGAAGAGCGCGTCCACCAGAAGCTCCAGGAACTGCGGATTGCGTATCAGGTCGATGGGCGGCGGATCGGAGCCCGAGTAGTTGCGGAAAAGGACCGTGATGTCGGCAGGGTTGAGCGTGTTGCGGGTCAGCATGGAAGTCAGAGCCTGGCATGCCTGCGGATAGACCGCGGAGCCGTTCAGGGCCATCGTTATGGGCGTCACATTCTGGTTACTGAGAGGGGGTGTAAAGAGAAACCATCAGAGCTGAAGTGCTTACAAGAAATCCCCAATTAAACACTTACTTTTGTAGGGCGTACTTGATGATCTCCTGGGAGAGCCGCTTCATGTTGAAGCCACCCTTCTGCTCCTGGCTGAGCACCTGAATCAGGACCTGGGAGTAGACATACGTGTGCTGGCCGTGACAAACCATGCGGGCGCACTCCTGGATGGCGCCGTGCACATCGTCCGGATTGTTGAGAAACTTCACTATGGAGGTCTTTAGCACGCGCGAGAAGACCTCGATCTGCTGGGCCGCCGTCGAAATGGAGGTGATCTCGCTCTGGAAGCCCGCGTCCGAGATCAGCTTGATGGTGAAGTTGAGCATGAGGCAGTCGGGATACTCCTCGGCCAGCCTGTAGATCAGCGACCGCCACGTGTAATGGTCGATCATTTCGGTGAGCCAGTCGGGCGTCTCGCCCTCCTCGGTGAATATGGTGTCGGCCTTCTTCGGGTCGAAGGACTTGAGTATCATCTCCTTCAAGTGATTCTCCACCATCGCCTGCACCTCGGTCACCTTGACGCCGGCCAGGATGAGCCACTCGGCCAGCAGGTTGGCCATCTGGGCCACCGCCTTGTAGTTCTCCGAGAGCATAGATATGACCTCCTCGGGTGAGCCGCCCGACTGGAAGTAGCGCTTCAGCTGTGTAAATATGCCCGGCTCCATGATGTAGTCGGGCGTGAGGAACTTCTCCAGACACTCCTGGATCGTCTTCTGCGGGTTGTCCTCGTGCATTTCCTATAAATACATTATTTTAGTTTGGATATGTTTATTAACCGAAGAGACCCAAACAAACACGAATGCAAAACAAAGTTGGCTTTGCTGTTTAGACTTGCCTCCGTGTTGGACTGCGCCTTGGCTCGGCTCTGCCAAGCGGAGTCATCGTATTCCACTTCCATTTCTGTACAAAAACTGATTTACTTAACAAACTATAATAATACTTTAAAATTTTGTTTTTTTTTCTATTTATTTTGTTGTTTCCAAATTCTAGTGTGACCTTAAACTGATGTATATAAAATAATGCACAGATGTTGGTATTTTCAAGACATATGCCACGATTCCACCATCGTTTAAGCTAGAAATATAAGCTGCAGTTCAGTATTCAGTATGGTATTTTTAACTGCAAAGCGGCGGGCACACTGTTGCCGGTCAAAATATTCCTCCTCGCGCTTTTTTTTTGATTTGATTTATTTTGCTTTTAATTTGATTTAGATTAATGTTAAAGCAAAATTTATCGCCATGTCGAACCAACGGAAGGACATGTGGAAGCTGCTGTACAACCACGTCAATCGCAACGGCGCCAACCTGGCCCAGGTGTACACGGTGATCGAGGACATCCTCTGCCAGGAGCCGAGTCTCATCAGTTGCTCGCTGGTGCGGGAGCTGAACAACAAATTCCAGGACACCTTCCTCCTGTGGCTACTGAACAAGCTGGCCAGGTGTCTGAGCGAGGCGGGAGATGGCAGGTGAGCATGGGAGACCCTTTAATTATCGCCCAATAATACTCCCCCCTGGTCCCCAGTCAGTGCATCAATTTGCAAAGGAAAATCCTGAGCTCCTGCTGCTCCAATCATCCCAAGCTGTACGAGCGCCTTGTCCTGGCCTACATCGAGGCCCTGCAGGAGCTGCACCAGCAACTAAGCGGCGTGGATTTCAGGCGCGAGCACAACCCCAGCCTGTGCCTGTCCCTTTTCAAATGCGATGTGGCCTGCCTCCAGGAATTCGACCCACAATGTGCCTTCGAAGATATCCAGCTGCCGCTGGAGAAGGCCGACTCGTACGCCAAGAGCCTGCTGCTGGTGCTCCAGCACGCCCACCTCATCGGCCACGCCACGCACGCCGGCATCTTCTCGGGCAGCCTGCGGCAGGCCTTGCAGATCCTCAAGGAGTGCGACATGGAGGCGAAATTGGTGAGTTTGAACTACTGTCACAGTGTCCTGCAGTCCCAGTCGGCCAGCAGCTGGCAAACAGACCCGGATGTGGCCCATTATGCCCAGCTAGCGCTTGAGGCCCTCACCATCTTGTGGTCCATGGCGGCCAAGTGGCTGGAGGTGGGCTGTATGACGCGGCAGGAGCTCAAGCAGCTACAGGTGGCCACCGGCCAACTGCTGGTCGTCCTGCAGCAGCAGCTTCGAGGCCAGCAGGCCCTGCAGCTGGGCTATCTCCTCCTGAACGAGCTCCTCAGCCTGACGGCAAGCCTGGAACTGGAGGAGCTGCTGCAGAGTGCGAGTAACTACATCCAGGGCCAGCTAGAGCATGCGTCCGCCTCGCTGGAGCAGCTGGAGCACCTGCATCAGCTAGTGCTAAGCCACTGGCGCTCCCATCCTGCCCACTTACTCCCCTTGCTGGCCCTGCTGGCCCTCAAGCATCAGAGCATTCGAACAGCCACCATTCAGGCCCTGATCCGCGAGGGTCTCGGTCCGATCATGCAGAGCAAGGAGAAGGCAGCCCCCACGGCCGAAGAGCGACGTTTAATGGTGGCCATTTTGCGGGCCCTCAAGCAGCTGGAACAGCTCATCCTGGCCCAGGCCCAGCTCAAGATAGCCGAGCAGGAGGGCCCGGCGCTAAGTGCCTCCGTTTTAACCAAGATGCCGCTGCAGTGTGAGCTGCCCAGGGCGACGGACATCAACTGGAACAGCCTGGGCATGCAGATGGCCGAGCTGCAGGCCAACAAGTATCCGCATCCCGAGAAGAACGAGTACCTGGAAATCTGTTCGCTTCTGATGCAAGTCTCCAGCATCCGACACTCGCTGAAGTCGCCCACGCAACACCAGCTGCTCTCCCTGCTCCAGGGACACGTGCAGCTGGACAAGGTGCTGGCGCTCTTCAACGGACGCGTGCCGCTGGACCACCTCTGCGCCATCCGCCTGGAGGCGACGCCCTCGAGTGCCCACACGCAGATGCAGTCGTTCTACGCGCAGCACTACATGACGCTCTTCGAGCAGGCGGCCTTCTTCGAGCACATTCCCCAGCTGTACCTGGCGGGCTACATCAAGCCGGAGCAGCTGGTCAAAGCCCTGCCCACGATATACGGTCACAAGGGGCGGAACCAAGTGATGCGCCTGCTGCTCTGCTCCCCCCACTTCGCCTTCAAGGTCCGGGATCGCATTGAGTTGTATTGCCCGCAGTGCAGACCCCTGCCCGAGCGTCTTCCGCCGGGCATTTACCTTGGAAAGTGCAAGCAGCAACCGGCCAAGCTGGACTTCTCCCCGTCCACGCTTAAAACGATTGCCAGGGACTTGCTGTTCCAGCCGGACTTCTCGTTCGTATCCCTACACCTGGACAGAGTGAGCATAGAGCCAGGCCTGATTATGGGGCTTCTAGGAGAGGATGCAAAGTCCCTGGAGGCTCTCAATGCCAACAGCTTCCGTCTCCTGGTGCCGGCAATGCCCGATGTCAAGCAACAGCTGGCCAGCTTTGTCCTGGACGCCATTAAGGCCATGCTGGCGCGGCCTTTAACCGAACAGAGCGTCACCTGGCAGCGGAACATGCTGCGCATAATCGTAGCCTCGGCTGCTGATCCAGAAATCGAGGAAATCTGGCTGTTCCATTGGTTCAAGATGACCTTCTTCTTCCTGGTGCACACCCACTCGCTGGTGGCCCAGGAGGCAGTGCTGGCGGCCAGCGAGCTGTGTGCCAGCCATGGCGTGCAGACGATCAACCTGTGGAACTGGTACCGACGCGATGCCCTGGACCTGACCATACGCCTGGCCCTGGCCGCGTATCTGGCGGAGGGAGTTCGCTTCACCAGGTCTTTGAGAGCGGTGAGTCTCCATTCAGTTTTCTAGTTCTCCCTACTTAATCTCTTTCTTCGCTTTAGCTCACCAAAATGCTGGGCTTCTCGTGCGTCCAGGAGTTCACCTGCAAGTACCATCGCTTCCTCACCGCCATGGTCCTGCCGCACTGCATCGTGGAGCCGCGCTGCAAGGGCGTCCTGGTGCTGATAGCCAAGCAGCTGCGCAAGCCCATTGCCACGTTGTTCTCCACCTCCTTCCTGCGCATCTACACCCATGTCTACCTCACCGAGGAGCCGGAGCTGGCCAATAGCTGCATAGAGCTGGTGGTCAGCTGCACGCAGTCCAGTTTGCAGCAGCTAATGAACGCGGACGTAAAGGTGAGGTCTTTCTGGTCTATGAAATATCATTTATATAATAAATTCCTTTTCGTTTTTAGCAAACGGTGGCCGAGCTGCTCATCTACTTCAATCGCAACCCCACCTTCGTCATGCGCTCCTTTCAGAGCCTGCTGCAGTTCACTGGCAGCGGCGGCGGAGGCGGCCCCTCTGAGCTGTCCAGCCAGGCGGCCAACGCCGAGTTCGCCACCTTCATTGCCGAGCGTTTCCTGGGCGTCATCACCTACTTTGAGAGCTGCCTCAGCGAGCCGTCCTTCGAGAAGCCCCTCAAGGAGGAGACCCTCTACAGCCTGGGTCAGATCATGCGCTTCGTGGGCGCCCAGCATGTCACCCAGTTCCGCTTCAAGATCATCGCCATGCTCAGCTTTGTGCACACGCTGAATGAGCCACGCCTGCAGAGGATTTGCCTGAAGATCTGGCACATCTTCCTGCATGTGGTGAATGTCCAGGAGCTGGGCCCGTCGCTGGGCAGGATCGTGGCTACCCTGCAGCCGCTGCTGGCGGACAGCGAGAGCGTGGCCCAGGTGAATGATCTGTACGAGTTCGTGATCCTGCGCAACGCCTCCATGCTGGGCAACTACATCACGGACCTGTACTTCCTGGGGCGCATGGAGCAGGTTTCGCCGGCCATAAGGAAGTGCATACGCAGGCACACGGCGCACTTGGTTATCAGTGGATCAGGAGGAGGAGCAGAAGAGGAGACGCCGGCACAACTGCGCGATCAGCTGCGCTTCCTGCACAAGCACATCGTGGACGAGTGCCTGCAGGTGCGCATCTATGCCCTGCAGCACCTCGGCGAGCTGTTCGGCCGCCGCCGGCCCCAGCTGAACCGCATGATCCTCAACGAGCAGCCGCTGGAGCCCATGCTGGAGCAGATCGTGAACGTCCTGATGACGGGCTGCCAGCACGACGACCGCCAGCTGCAGATGGCCTCGGCCAAGTGCCTGGGCGAGCTGGGGGCCATCGACGCCAGCTACCTGCCCTCGAACTACAACTTCGCCAGCTCCAGGCCCATGCCGCTGAGCGTCCTCTCCGACGACTTCGCCGTGCTCGCCCTGACGGCGCTGTGCCGCGGCTATCAGTTCCAGCAGAAGACCAAGCACGTGGACAGCTTCTCGCTGGCCATCCAGGAGACGCTGGCCGTCTGCGGCATCTCGCCCAAGGAGCAGAAGAAGGTGCAGCTCTGGCAGTCGCTGCCCGAGCGGATGCGCCAGGTGATGGAGCCCCTCCTCCACTCCTGCTACACCAGCTGCCAGCGGCCGAGCTCCCTGCTGCAGCAGCAGCAGCAGCCGCTCTTCGGGAGCCACTACTACTACGAGGAGTGGGCCTTCCTCTGGGCCGCCCGGCTGATCGACTACATCCAGACCTCCTCGGACACGCGCCACCTGCTGAACTCGTACAAGCCGTGCATCAAGCGGGACGGCAACATGCTGAGCACCTTCTACCCGTACATCCTGCTGCACGCCCTGCTCGAGTGCACCCCGGAGCAGCGGCGGCATATCCTCGACGAGTTCATGGCCGTGCTGAGGGCCAACGAGAAGCGGAGTTCCGGCTCCCAGCAGGAGCTGGGCGAGATCAAGGAGAACGCCTTCAAGCAGTTCGAGTCGCGGAAGTATGGCGCCGGGACAAAGCAGCCACCGAAGCCGGCGGCGGATGGTTCCTTCCAGCAGCGGAGTGCCGCGGAGGCCAGTCACGTGCCCCGGCTGGCCGGCAAGCTGTGCGCCGAGCTGCTGGACTTCCTGCAGCGTTGGCTAAGGGAGTGGCAGCGAATGCACGGACGGAGTACGAACGGAAAGCCCCCGCAGACCATCGACGCCAACTACCGGAAGATCCACGAGTTTCTCGCCGAGATCCCCAAGCTGCTGGTCGCCCGCGCCAGCTACAACTGCGGCGAGTTTGCCCGGGCCCTGAGCTACCTGGAGAGCTACCTGGAGGAGGGCGAGGACAAGCCGAAGCGCCTGCTCGAGCAGTTCACCTTCCTCGTGGAGGTCTACGGCTCGCTGATGGACTCCGACTCGGTGGAGGGCGCCGTGCAGGCGCGCAGCTACGACAGCGTCAGCGTGGCCCAGGACATCGTGGTGAACCGGCTGGTGGAGCGGCAGCAGGACATGATCACCTGCTACGAGCAGCTGCTCTCCAGCCGGGACCACCTGCAGCCGGAGCACGTGCGGGCCATGATCGACGCCTACCTGCGGGACACGCCGCGCACGGCCCAGCTCATCGCTGACGGCCTGTGGCAGCGCCTCTCCGAGGACCAGTACTCGGAGCAGTGCTTCGCCGAGTGCAAGTCGGAGCTGCTGTGGCGCCTGGGCAGCTACGACGAGCTGGAGCAGCTGCCGCTGGAGGAGCTCAAGTCCAACTGGCCGGCGCAGTGCTCCCGGGGCTGCCTGGCGCTGCGGCGACCGCTCACCACGCGGCCCCAGTTCGACGGCCTGCTGGACGCGATGCGCGGCTCGGTGCTGGAGCAGCTGCGCAGCTGCTCGGCCGTCCAGCAGCACTCGTACGCCAACGCCTACGACTCGGTGCTGAAGCTGCACCTGGTCCACGAGCTGCAGTGCAGCCAGCAGCTGGTGGAGCGGCTGGACAGCGACGCGGACAACCAGGAGCGGACCATGCTGCGGTACTTCGAGGACTGGCAGTACCGCCTGGAGATCGTGCAGCCGCAGGTGCGCGTCCAGGAGCCCATCTACAGCTTCCGTCGCAATCTCCTCGCCGAGCTGCAGCACCGGCTGTCCGGGCGCTCGCACCTGCTGCCCCACCTGCGCACGGAGCTGGCGCGGCTCTGGCTGAACAGCGCGCAGATCAACCGCAACGCCGGACAGCTGCAGCGCGCCCAGCTGTGCATCCTCAAGGCGGCGGACTACAAGCCGCCGGGGCTCTTCATCGAACGCGCCAAGCTGCTGTGGCAGAAGGGCGACCAGGTGATGGCCATCAACTACCTGGAGGAGCAGCTCTCGGGCATGCGCGCGGCCTGCCAGGGGAACGTGAAGAGCCTGCCGGAGGACCAGCTGCACCTGTACTTCCAGGGCAAGTACCTGCAGGCGGTGTACAACGCCGAGTCGATGCACCTCTGCGCGGATGTCGTCCTCCGGCAGTTCGAGGACGCCCTTGCGGTGCACAAGCAGTCGGAGAGCTGCTACGTTCAGCTGGCGCAGTTCCTCGAGAAGATGCGAGAGGCTAAGCTGGGGGGCCAGGAGAAGGTCTCGTCCTCGTCCTCGTCTTCATCCCACGAATCGGACGACATGCTCATCCAGATCCTGCTCAACTACGCCCGGTCCCTGCGCTATGGCAGCGAGCACGTCTACCAGTCGATGCCCCGCGTGATCAGCCTCTGGCTGGACACGGCGGAGAATGCGCCGAGCGAGGTGCAGCAGGTGCGCAAGATGAACGACCTGCTGAGCAACTGCTGCACCGCCCTGCCCACCTCCGTCTTCTACACGGTCTACTCCCAGATGCTGAGCCGGCTGTGCCACCCCAACGCCGAGGCCTTCGCCGTGCTGCGCAACGTGATCGTGCGCCTGGTGGAGGAGTACCCGCAGCAGTCGCTGTGGATGCTGCTGCCGCACTTCAAGTCCGCCACCGCCAACAGGATCAAGCGCTGCAAGCTGGTGCTCACCGACCGGCGGCTGCAGAACGCCGCCTTCCAGAAGCTGCTCAGCGACTTCAACTCGCTCACCGAGCGCCTGATGGAGCTGACCAACAAGGAGGTGGCCCTGGACCGCACCTACAGGCTGAGCGACCTGGACCGGCGCCTGCCCAGGCTCTGCAACCAGGCGGACTTCTCCAACATCCTGCTGCCCTTCGAGAAGTACATGCAGCCCACGCTGCCTTTAAGTTCGGATGCCACGGCAACCCTCTCGCCTCTGCCGGGTAAGAGCAGCTCCACCGCAGGCTCAGGCTCCAGCTCCAACTCCAGCTCCAGCGCGAAGGGCAACTGGTTCCCCTACCAGCAGATCTACATCAGCGGCTTCCAGGAATCGGTGCTGATCCTGCGCTCGGCGGCCAAGCCCAAGAAGCTCACCATTCGCTGCAGCGACGGCCAGGACTACGATGTGCTGGTGAAGCCCAAGGACGACCTGCGACGCGACGCCCGCCTGATGGAGTTCAACGGCCTGGTGAAGCGGTACCTGCACCAGTCGGCGCCGGCCCGGCATAGGCGCCTCCACATCCGCACCTACGCCGTGCTGCCCTTCAACGAGGAGTGCGGCCTGGTCGAGTGGCTGCCCAACCTGTCCTCGTACCGCAGCATCTGCATGAGCCTGTACGCGCAGCGGGGTCAGGTGATGCCCAGCCGGATGCTGCACCAGCTGGCCGTGCCGCTGCACGACCCGCTGGAGCGGAAGCGCGAGGTCTTCCTCAAGCACCTGCTGCCCGCCCACCCGCCGGTGTTCCAGGAGTGGCTGCGCCAGCGCTTCGCCACGCTGCACAGCTGGTACGAGGCGCGGAACACGTACATCCGCACCGTTGCCGTCATGTCCATGGTGGGCTACATCCTGGGCCTGGGCGACCGGCACGGCGAGAACATCCTGTTCGACGAGCGCAACGGCGACGCCGTCCACGTCGACTTCAACTGCCTGTTCAACCAGGGCGAGCTGCTGGCCTTCCCCGAGGTGGTGCCCTTCCGGCTCACCCAGAACATGATCGCGGCCATGGGCCCCCTTGGTGTGGAGGGCAGCTACCGCAAATGCTGCGAGATCACGCTGCGCCTGCTCAAGCAGGAGGCCAAGACGCTGATGTCGATCCTGCGCCCGTTCGTCTACGACGTGGGCGCCCAGATACGGAACGGCAGCGCCGCGGCCAAGATCACTAATGATGTTAGGAACATAGCGGACAGGTTGCAGGGGCATGTAAGCTGTATAATTAATTATTATATTTGTAAATCCTAATTTTCTTTATTTATTTCTTCAGGTTAAGCGCCAGGCCAACAGCATTCCCTTGTCCACTGAGGGACAGGTCAACTTCCTCATCAACGAGGCCACCAAATTGGACAACTTGGCTGTCATGTACATTGGCTGGGGAGCGTTCCTTTAGGAAACGTTGCTTCTAACCTTTAGAGAGAGT
>JAEIIM010039098.1:0-22889 GCA_018874515.1 Drosophila greeni | reverse complement strand
GCATCTTAAATAATCTATATGCCTTAATATATTATTCAGACTATGGAAATTTCATTATTTCGGCATTTTAAATGTTATGAAAGTCCCTCTTAGACTTTTCTTGAATTTCTCTGAATCCCCATTCCCCCTTTCTTCGATACCAATCCGATATAGAACCATTTATGAGGCTTATCATTAAGTCTGGTTGTAATCCGTGCCAACATAAACCCATAAATCGAAAATCATTTGGGGGTAGCAATTTGATGTGGAACCAATTTCACCCTCGGATGTGACACGAGCATGTTATGTCTATATTATCACACGGGATGCGTGAAATATTATTATTGTCACACCTTCTGCGCCCCCATGAGCACCCATACATGCACGTACTCCCACTCACACACTGGCCAACATATTTTTCCACCCCTAATGAGGGATTGCAATTCAATGTGGTCGTTGTTTTTTTTCTATTTTGTCAATCTCCACCTTGCCTTTGGGGCGGAAGAGTGAGAGCGAGAGAGTCCTGAATATGAGCACGCTGTTGCTTTCGGCATACGACTTACAGTGGCATGAATTCCATATATTCTTTGCAAAAAAGGATCAGCTTCCGGTTTGGAAATTCCATTCCATTTCATAGATCTAAAAAAGCAGAAGTTGTGGTAAAAGTTTCCTTCTAAGAATGTAATCATACAAGAAATGTTTAACTCAATCTTTCACAATCAGTGGCGATCGCCCCTTCTTTGCAAGTCTTTCTTTCTTAAAATACTTTTTCGATGGACTTCCGCAAAAAGTATAGAAAATACCCACTGTGCTGTGACGTCACGGCCTTAGCTTACGGCTAAGCTCCGTCCGACAGATACAGACACGGAGAGAGTCAGTGCGTCACCAAACACACCAAGAGAATGGGCGGAGTGGGCCAGGGAGGTGGGGCAGGCAGAGGGAGTGGGAGAGCGGAGGGCGTGAGAGAGAAACGCTCTTATCAGCGGGCGGCATCGACAAATCGGAGACAAAACAAAACCGAAATTAATCCCGCAGAGAAAGGCGAGCGCATCGCTCATCGCACGGAATGCTGTCGCTCCTTCTGATTTCGCTGACTCTAGCCAGGATCCACGCCCACTACACCAGCGGAGATGTGCTCTACCATCCAATGCCGCACTTCTGGACGGGCGTGGGCTTTTGTCCCGCCGGTCGGATCGATCACGAGGGGATTGAGGCCGCTCTAGCCACCCCTGCCCTCCAGATGAATCTACGCCAGATAGCTGCCCTGCCGGTAGGAGCTGTGACCCACATACGCATTCACTGGCTGCTCGAGCTGGTCAAGTTCCGGCAGTACGATGCCAACGGGATACCCGTTTATGACTTCACACAGTTCGATGACTTCATAGACTTCCTGCACGAGGAGCTGCGCTTGTCTCCGGTACTCGAGTGGATGGGTAATTTGGGTGGGGTTTTCCACGAAAATCCCATGCAGATGCCCTTCTACTGGGAACACTTGGTCAAGACGACGGTCAACCATCAGCTGGGTAAGAAATTAATACTGAAACCAGAAAGGTAATAAGGTATTCCCTCCATTCGACAGCGCGTCATGGATCCGCTAGAATGGCCAACTGGCGCTACGAGACCTGGAATGAGCCGGATCTACATGTGTACAACAAACTGAATCTGACGTCACACTCCTACCTGGATTACGTCCAGGCCGTGCGTCAGGGTCTCAGCAAAGCCGGAAATCTGGATACATATGAGGGCAAAGTTCAACCGCCGATGTATAGAGCTTTGCGTGGACCGGCGGGTCTCTTCAGGAGCCCGGAAACCCATCCGCTTTGCTGGAAACTGCTGGAGCAGTGCAACGAGAAGGTTGTCTACTGTCCCATCGATATTCTCACGTTTCATCGCAAGGGAATCGATGGCACTGCCACGGAGATAGTGAATGGTTCAGTATCTTTAATGGCCAAGATCTACGAGGACTATCCCAATCTTAAATCCCTGCCGGTGGCCAATGAGTGAGTGTTGCAAGTTTTCTGCATAATTAACCATATTATATTATATCATTAACCTTATCCTTTAGTGAGGCTGATCCCGTGGCCGTGTGGAGCACTCCCAGGGAGTTTCAGGCGGATGTCCGCTATGGTATTACCCTAATATCCACTGTGATGGAGCACTGGCATGCCAAGCTGGCTGGAGGACCATTGGGCCGGCTGGAGTCCATCAGTCATGACAACGCCTTCCTTAGCTACCATCCTCACGAATTTACGCAGCGTACGCTCCTTGCCCATTTCCAGATGAACGAAACGGAGCCACCGCACTCACAGTTTATCCAGAAACCTGTCTACGCTGCCCTGGGAATGCTGGCCAAGTTGGGAAATCGAGCTGCGGACATGGAGCTGGTCAATATGGACAGCAAGCACAGCGTTGAGGTGCTACGCACAGTGTCCGGCGGATTGGGTGGACCTGGGCAGTATATGGCCGCCATATTCCTGAGTCCCGAGGAGGCGGGACCGCAGAGAACAGCTTTCCATCACAAGTACACCCTGAATATGTCCATAGCAAACGAGTCGGCTTTCATCACGGAAATTCTGGTGCCCCACACCACCGATCCCTATTTCGTGTGGCAGCAGGCGGGGAGTCCGGCTTATCCCAATGCCACGCTAAGGGAAGCCATGCGGCGGGCGCAAACTCCCAAGCTCTATGAGACGGGACCCATCTGGCAGTACAACAGCGAGTTGGTTATAAACTCCGCTACCTTACCGCTGCCCTGGGCAGTGCTACTCCGTGTGTGCTCCACGGCGTGGCCGAAGCTACGACGACCGCAGCAGCTCTCCATCGTGGAGGTAACCCATCGCGAGGTCTTTATCAGCTGGGCTGAGCATCCCAAGTCCACGCAGTGCCTGCGTAGCTACGAGGTGTGGTTCAAGGAGCGCGACAGCAAGGGTGCCTCAGCCGATTGGCAGCTCATATCCCACGGCTGGCATCTGCCCTATCCCTCGTTTCAGTATGCGCCTGGCGATGAGGGATCCGTCAATGGTGAGTAGGAGTTATTCCAAGAACCTATCTTCACTTAGAGTTTCTCTTTTCTCATCAGGCTTCTACAAGGTTCGAGGAGTGAATGTCTTTAATGAAACCAGCCCGTACTCGCAAATAGTCGAGTACCTGGAATTGTAGTTTAACAAACAGTTTATAAATCAAAAGCAAACATAATCAGGCTTCGGCCAGGCGCTAATGGACCTCCCACCCTCTCTCTCTATCTGTCTCTCTTGGAATGGACTGACTTCACCGGGCACCGTGTTGTGCCATCGCCTTAACGCCGCCAATATCTCATATACAGTATATATATATAAATATAAATAGATATATAGTACATTATATGTGTTGTGTTCGTATTATATAAATGCCTTAATCCTGTGCAGGAATCGGCGTAAAGCGTAAATAAATGTGTCGTATTCTCTCTGGGGGTATGTACGTATGTACAGAGGAATAACTAAGTAAACTAATCGAGAACAATGGCGGAGAGACGCTTCCGACTAAAGCAATATATTATTTAGTTTGCTTTAAGCAATTAACTTGAAGTATGAGCCAGTCTTTAGCCTTAGGCGTCCAAGACCAGCCACTTTTCGTTGATGTGTTCCATTTGTTTGGTGAGAATGGGATTGCGAACGCGTACTTTGACCTCCAGTTTGCCTCCTACTTGCTTCCGGCCATCCATTAGCTAAAATAAAAAAATAATTAATATCGATGGTATTTGTCAAGATGAGGATGATATAAACTTACATCGTAAGTATCGTGTATATCACACTTGGTCTCCAGGGGCTGCAGCTTGACGTTTACGGTTCCAATCAGCGTATCCGAGCGCAGGAATCCTCTGAAACAACACGAGGGCAGTTTACGACTTAGTCCACAACAATCTATACTGCAGCTATTAATTTAACGCGTGGCATTTTGGATGAGGTTTTTGCGATTTGTTGGGATTCGAGGCGTAAAGATTTTGAAAAATATATATATTTTATTAAAATGTTCCACATGGAAATCAAATGATGTTCAATGGGTCTACCATGTATGGGTGAGATATATGCGTGCTAAGGCCGTGACTGGAACGATACGGAACCAAAGAAGGAGCATGCTGTCTACAGGAGTAAATAAAAATTTACTGTCTGGGGAGAGACTAAAATATTTTAAATAATAAGCCAATCAAAAGTGATTTTCCTACAATATTCAAGCTTAAGTATATTAATTTAGAGAAAAGCTATGATAAATCTATGCCTATAATAGAGTTTACAGCTTCAAGGACACAAGCCGTGGGAACTGGAAGAACTACTGCATATCCAACGATTTAAAAGTGACCGGGTCTAAATAATAATAATATTAAAAATTAAATTAAAGGAATGGAATATTATAACTAAACAGATTTTAGGGTATAACACTGGGTTATCTACTACGACTAATTAGCTCTTCAGTACCAGAAATCAGTTCTTTAAACCTTAAAAAATGTATGGGCTTGATTAAAACCATATACCACCTCTGTTAGTTGTAATAAATATGCATGAAAAGCGACTTAGTACGGATTAATTAAGTGCGCTAAGTTAAATTAGGTTTTGCAAACAACTCACCCTCTTGAATAAATTTCAAGCTTGACGCCGTGCCTTTTGAATATTCTTTGAAACTGACGATTGGTTCGCTGAATGTCCACCTTAAAGCGCTCGTCGTAATCCGGGCTGTTGGTGTCCTTAATGACATTGGTTTTAGTTTTAAATGTTTCATCCTGTACGGAAAGATTTGTAGATTTCAGTAAAATTCTAAGAGATCCAGCGGAAAAACATACATTAAGCAGTGGAAACTCAACCCGCACATAGGTGTCTACTTCTTTGGGATTAGCCACATTGTAGTTGACACCCCGGACAACGACAATCTCCAGCTCATTGTCCGTAAGATCCGTGTTGCAGTGGACAATGTTAAAGTTGCGTTGCTCGTAGTGAAACTTTGGCAGGGGGTGATTCTTTCGCTTGGAATAGCGCACCAAGTCCAAATCCTTTTGGACAGTAAGGGCCAGATTTTCAAAGCGATTCATGCCGGCTACATCACCCATGGCCTTGTGGTGATCCCGGGTGTTCTTGCACATCATGAGTTGCTTGGCCAGTTGCTCCTCCATGCGGATACCGATCTCACAGATGTCGTCGCTGGGATCGCACTCTTCGGCGGACACAATGGCAAACGAGGCTTCTAAGTTATCTCGTTGAGAGGGAGGAACAGGAAGCTAGGAAAGATTGGTAATATTTGTTATTTAATTATTTTTTCAAATTAGTTTTCTGTTACTCACTGTGCTGAGATCAACAGGCAAGCCACTGCTGGCCGCATTTAGCAGCGAATCAAAGCCTTTGTAAATCTTCAGGTACTCCTTGGCCTGATCGATCTCTCCGGCCTTTTTGGCCTCGATGGCAGCCACCTTGAATTCCTTCTGACGCTCCAGAAGAAGTTTCATCTGCTGCTCGGCCAGATTGTTTTTCTGCTGGTTGCCCGAGGTGCGTGTTGTTAATTCCTTGGGCGGCGATGGAGCCTTCCGAGGAGTCGTGGGCGTGGCTGCACTTGAGCTGGATGGAGTTCCCCCTGCTGAAGTGCTGGCTGTTGCCGGCGGAGACGCAGGAGAGGTGGGCAGTGAAGGAGTTGGAGCAGGCGGAGCAGCATCTCCGGTTGGCAGTGGACCAAAACCGGGAGGCACTGGTAATTCGTCGTAAGGCACTGGTTTGCCAGCCTTGTACAGCTTGATGGCATCCTCATATTGCTTCACAATCCTACCAAAACGTCTGGCTTTGCCGGTGTTATTTTCTGCCTTTGCCGCAGCCTCCACAGATTGATACTTTTCCAGGCGTTGCTGTAGAGCCTCCAGCATGTTAGTGGCGGCCGCCGGAGCGGGAGAAGGAGTGGGAGCAACCGGAGCCGGTGCTGGTGTTGGTTCGGCTGCTGCTTCTGGCGCAGCGCCCTCCTTCATTTTAGCCAAGAATGCAAGAAACTCGGCTGGCGGTGGTGGCATGTCGCTAAGATCCACTTCCTGGCCATCCTCGCACATTTTCACAACCACATCGAACTGCTTTACTACCTTGAGGAACTGGAGGGCAGTGGCCGTGTCCCCACTACGCTTGGATTGCAAGGCAGCAGCTTTATACTCGTTTTGGCGGCTGCGCATTTGGGCCACTAAGGGATTTGGAGGCGTGGAGGGAGCCACAGAGGTCGTTGGCGCTATGGGCGATGTTGGAGTGGGAGGAGCCGGAGCCGCGCGACTAGGTACGGGCGGCGGTGAAGCTGGAGTAGAGGGAGCTGGTGATTCCTCTTCAGCTGCTGCAGGAGCCGTCCCACCTGCAGGCTTCACACTGACCTCTGGCGGTATATCGTCCACATTAATGGACTTGCCGGCTGCTGCTTGCTTGTGTAGATCTTGCAGGGTCTTGAGACCTCTTCCAAAGCGTCTTGCCTTGCCCGAATCCCCGGCAGCCTTGGCATTCGCCTCGGCCACCTTGTACATCTCCAGCCGCTGTTTGATGATGCTCAGCGTGTCTACAGTGGTAGTGGGCAGGAAGGTCTGCACTGGCTCTTCACTGGCTGCGGCTGGTTCCTCCGCTGGCTGCTCCTCGTCCTCCTCCACATCCACGCCTCCAATGCCGTTCAATTCACCCAACAGATCGGAGTCATTTTCCAGATTTTCATCGTCGTCATCGTCGCTGACATCACGCAAGCTGTCGGCAATCATTTTGTCCAAGTCGCTTGCTGGCACGAGCTTTGCTTTGGGCTTCGGCTTAGGTCTGCCGCCCCCTCCGCTTGCAATGGCCGCCAGCTCAGCCTCCAAATCACTGTCGCCGCCATCGTCATCTCCGTAGCCAGCGCTGGGATCGAAGTCGTCTGGGATTTCCGTAAGGCCAAACTGAACGCAAGAAGTACGAGTTGGCGATGACTCATAATTAATAAATAGACGGATCTAGTTGTTTGTTTTTCCTCTCACCTGGGATAAATCGTGCTGCCTTCGCTTTGCTGGCTCCGGCTTCTTTTTGGAGAACATCCTTGACTAGCTTTGAACAATATCCTACCTAATTTGCAGCTCTAAAGCGATTAAAACTTTCAATTAATTGCGTCGAAATGGATCAGACGCAGACAACAATAACAGAATATTTGTGGGAAGCAAGGCGCAGAACTTAAGGTGACGCAGGAAAATGCTTGCAAAACAGTGAATTCACAGCAGGGCTACGCAAAATATTGCAGAATTTGAATTTATTTAATAGGAGGATAAATACGTTTTTCCTTATAATTTTGCTAGTCAAATACTATGTAAGAATAATAATTAAGAAAAGTTTATAACACATGGTATATAATTGAATTATTTGAACGAATGGTAATTTTATACCACCTTCTGAAAAGAACAGCATGCGGCAGTAAACTTTTTTCGAAAACCAGGGCTAAAGCACCTTAACAGGTACAGGGCTGCTCCGCCAGCTGACTAATCGATGGGCGGAAATCGGCACCTATCGATAACGAGAGCCAGCGCACACATAGTGCAAAAGAGTTTTGCGAAAAAGAAAACTGGACAAAAAGGGAATTTACTTCGAACCGAGAAGCTTTTGGAAGCTGGCGTAGTCCGTTGACCAGTGCCAAGGCATGCTGTAACCCCTGTCCGCGCAAATCCAGCTGTGGCGCACCGAGAAGCTAGAGAAACCAGAGCGATTCCAGCTCCCTTATTATTTGCCTTCTCCCGTTTTCCACCTCCTCCAACTCCGTGCGGGGGCCAAGAGCAGCAAGAGAGACTTCGAGACGAGTGGCTCGGGAGCGAGGGGGCAGCGGAAACAGGGACTGGCACTGGCTTGTTGTTTGGTTTAGCGTGGAAATCAACAAACGGGTCGGATCCGGGCCCGGTCGCAGGAACGGGGCGTGGCGCGCTTAGTGGCATTGGCTGGCAGCTTGGCAACAACACCACCGGAGAAGCTGCAACAAGTAGGCGGCAGGCATGGACGTGTCGCTAACGGAGCCGGAGACGCGGTTCTACAGTGAGCTCTTCCAATGCTGCGACGTGGAAAAGACTGGCAAGGTGCCCATGCTGAAGGCCACAGAGCTTTTTCGATCGGCGGACATCGCCAACGAGGCGGTGATTGAGGTAGGTCCAATTTGCGCCACCGCCGCCGAGTGATCGTGAATGATTAATTACCTTGGCTTACGCTTACAGATCACTGGCCTGGCAGGGATTCCCTCGACGGCGCTGCACATCTCGCGAACTCAGTTTTACTCATGCTTGAAGCTGATCGCCGCCCACCAGGCCGCCATGCCGCTGCGCCAGGAGCTAATATCTGCCACGGTGCCACTGCCACTGCCGCATTTTAGCTGGAAAGAGGCAGCCACGGCTCCGGTTTCAGTTGAAAATGGGTTAGCTGCCTTGCCGCCACCGCCGCCGACCGATCGGAGGAACTCCCTGCGCCGCAACTCGCAGCAGGAGCAACTGCAGGACACCTCTGACCTACCCAGCACCGACTCCGAGGTGGAGCAGAACGAGTCCGTGGACGAGGCGACGGGCCATGGGCGTGGAGGCACAGATGGTAGCGGAGTCGTCAGCAGCAGCAGCCGGGAGAATGTCGGGGTTCGTAGTCTTTCTATCTTATCATGTGACACATGCAAATAGGCTTACCATTGACCATTCCTCATCCGTTCCTTATCTCTCTTTAGCGGCGTCGAGGTGGCGGCGGTGCTGGTGCTGCTGGTGGTTCTCCGGAAGCCTGGAGCACTAATAGTGACAGCCCCACGCCGACTAATAGTGTGGCAGAGCGGCCCTGGGCGCAGGACACCCTCTGGCAGGGCTTGCTGGGCGACGAGCACCGACAGTTGCTGGGTACCGAGGAGGAGTCCTCGGACCGCCACAGTAGCGATGACGAGGACAACGAGAGCGAGCTGGTGACACTCTACCAGATAACGCCGGAGCAGCGCGAGTACTACAATAAGCAGTTTAGGACAGTCCAAAGGGATCCGCACGGCCTGCTCTCTGGTCAGGCAGCACGGTGAGTACTAACAGGGGATGGCTTAGGAGCGTAACTAAATTCATTTATTTTTTCTTGAAGAATCTTCTTCGAAAAGAGCCGAATTCCCGTGGAGGAGCTGCGCCACATTTGGCAGCTGTGCGACGTGACTCGCGATGGGGCTTTAAGCTTGTCTGAGTTTACGGCCGCAATGCATCTTGTGGTTCTGCGGCGCAACAACATTCCGTTGCCCACCAGCCTGCCCAACTGTCTGCATCCCAACGTGCTGCTAGCGGCGACCGGCGGTGGTCAAGGTGTCACATCCTCGTCGTCGTCGGCGGCACTGCCCCAGGAACCTCCCGAGGCTGATCTCCTACACCTGAACGACGACGATGAGGACGACCACACAGACAATACAATTATTGCCGGCAATCTCAGCGGGGGCAGTTCCTCCACCAGCAAGCCGCGTCCCAACGTACCATCTGGCGACAAGAACATCATGAATCTGAGCACAATCTCCACGTCCTCACAGGCAAGCAATAGCTCCCGGCGCGAAGCTACGCCGCCCAAAAACCGTAGTATCTCAAACTCGCCGAGTGCCGAGAAGCCGGTGACGGGCACAGTTTCCACAACGGGAAACGCCGTGGACGCAAGCACAAACGCTGCCAGCCAGTGGACAAAGTTCAGTGAATCTCCAACGACAAGTGCTGCCCCGGTACAGTCCACCACTGGAGGAGGGGCGGCGACAGCTGTTGTGGCAGCGGTTGCAGGCGCTCCTGCCGTCTCTAGTCCCGGGCTTAAACCAGCCCTGTTCGACATGAAGCGCTCTGCGCAGGACGTGGTCTCCAATCCGCAGATTCTGCACCCAGTGCCGCTACGAGTGACCCCTATCGGTAAGTATTGTCCTGAAAAAGTTTCAGCACATCCTTAATAAATGTCACCCCGCCAGGCACAGCCATTGCCTCCTCTGCTGAGCCATCGAACGACAACGAAGGCGTTGTGGTTCTACGCGAGGAAAGTCCCAAGGCCATCACATCGACCAACACGGTCGTCAATCAGTCATCTGGATCGGCTGCCTCTGCCGGAATATCATCATCGGGAGTCTCTACTGGCTCCCATCGCGAGAGCAGCGATCTGCGTGCCATTCAAAGGCCCCAGGCCAAGAAGCTGCCTGCTAAGAACAGTGCTTTGCCGCCGCCGCCGCAACGTGAGTCGAGCATTGGATCCAGTGGTCCCAATGAGCCGCCTGAGCAGCAAACCGTCTACGTGACGTCCAAGAAGGAGCCGCCGCCACTGCCGCCACCAAGGCCGCATCGTCATGCGCGGAGTAGCAGCCTGGACTTGAATAAGTTCAAAATGGGTGCAACTGGTGGTCCCCAGCAAGCAGAGGTGAGTAAATGTTGATTAATGAATGCCCTTCATTTGATATGTGTCTGTGTCGTGATTTAACTTGGTCCTTAGACAGCCTTGCAGAAAGAATTTACGTTGTGATTACTTGTGATTCCCTGCAAATCTGTATGAGGCTTTCGAACAACCTAAGTTTCTTCCTGCCCTTGCAAACCTTGTGTTTCAAACCTTCAAACACTACTATTTGTACATATATAGATATCTTTGCAATTGAATACAATAACTTGTTGGGAAGTTCTCCTCCCCTTAATTAATATTTAAGTGACTTTGCAAGGATATCTGTTCATGCGAAACTTCGGTGCGTCCGAAGTTCTTACTTCCTGTTTACCTTTTTCTTTGCCCTGTAACCTGTAACCTGTGCGACATGTATATAAATATCCAAACCCACTCTTTGTCAAGATCACTGCGCAGGCCAGCTTCGATATGCAAACCTCAACGGGTTTTGCCGATTTCACGCACTTTGCCGACGAAGGCGCCGCGAACGTCGTAAGTCCAATCCTAAATGTATGCAACTCGTATTCGCATTCCACGCAAATTGGCCGTAGCTCCACTAGTGTCTTGTGTCCAAATTCAGTAGCTTTACAATCTAATGCCATATCCTTCTTTGTTCAGTCTGAAACTAATCCTGTGATTACGATTCTAGATGGATGAACAGCAGCTGCACTCGTTGCCGCCTGCGGCACCTCCTCCCCAGGCTGCAGTGGTGCCGCCCACAAGGATTACTCTGCAACAGGCTCAGCAGCGTGTTTCTGCCTTCGAGGTCTATCGAAAGCCGCAGACGCCGCGCGGATCACAATCGCCGCCCCAGCAGCCTCCACCGCCGGCTCCGGGCCTGGCAACGACTGCCCAAGTAGCCCTGCTTCCCAGTGCCGAGAGCTTTGAGAAGCGGGTGTCCGCCATCAGTGACTCGTTGCGTCATGTATCCTTTAAGCAGGGACAAGCCAACACCACAGAGGTCCTCCAGCGACTGCGCGAGCAAAACAACTCACTGCTGCATCTGTGCAACGACCTGAGCGACGAGCTACTGAGCGTCCAGACGCGAAAAGAGGAGATGCGTCTCAAGCTGGAGGGACTGACGGCCGGCGAAGCTCCCGGGCGAACCAGCTCGTCGATATCAGCCCCGGTGACGGCTAACGTGACTGGTGGCTCCTCCGGTTCAACAGGAGCTACCGTCTATACCAACATTTGAGGAGCAGCTATTAAGGATCAGGTCTATTAAGGGGTGTATTGATTTGTTCGGCCATGAATATTACTGAGAATAGCTTTTGTTTTGATCCTTTTGGTGGTAATTTTGTTTAAACACCGAGAAAAGCACTAGTTTGCTAATGAAAAATTTAACATTCCCATTTGTCCGACTAAAGTTTTTGTTATCCATTTTATAAATTATAATTTCCGTTGCCAGAAAAAGCATAATATAGATTGTTTTCAATAAAACAACGAAGTATCGATCGACTTCAAAGTTTTTTGCCAGAACAAATCAATCCACCGCTAAATGTTAGTCACTTATTTTCTGCCGTTTTTGTATGTTGCAAGCACAATACACTCTAAACCCGGGTTTTGTTTGCACAGCGATAAAGCAGAGCAAACAAACAGACTTCTGTTTCCCCTCATTCAACAGACAAAAGAAGTCACATGATTTCACAGATCAAATTTCGTTTGCTCGAATGTTTGTTTTGTTTTGTAGCCAGGCAAAGAAAAACCCCGGTAGGAGTTGATGCATTGAAGTTGCTAATTTTATTTGTAGGCTAGTTAAATCTCAAAACAAACAAATCATGCGAGAACTACAACAATAATGCCGCCTCTATATAGATATTTATGCAGATCGATTTATATATATATACCTATGTACGTGTGTGTATATTTAGAGACATGTGTATGTATGTACGAAGCGCTTCTCCTAATTGTTAAACGAGTAAATGACAAACGGACCCTTCGCTTGACAGCCAACCGTCACCCGTATCTCACCCCCACGTCCTAGTGTATAATGAAGCTGCCACAAAGTGGTCCAAATCCAAATCCTCCTCGGCTTAAATATTCCCTGCTGTGCGAACCCGCATTTCACTTTCCAATTTTGCTATTTATTAATTAATGTTTTGTGTATGCCTCGAAATTCACCCTTCTATTCATTCCGGCAATGAAAATTAAGAAAACAAAAAAATCGATCGTAAAAAAAACAAGAATAAAAGCCAGGCTTAAAAGTTTAAGTATTAGAAAACTAAAAAACGAAATCAACAAAAAATCGACAAGAAATTCATTTCCTTGAAAGCTAAGCTTAGGTTTTTCCAAAAGAAAAAAACTTATATACATATTAATATATTTTCTATCTGTATAGTGTACACAAAAAAGAGAAAAAAACAAATCAAAAAAATACCTTGATATTATGTACATTTACCCAACAATTTCTTTCTACGTCTGAAACGGAAAAGGAAATATGTAAGACCGAAAACAGGAGACAAATTTAATTTAACCGGACCACTAAATATGTACGTATATGCTAACTTCGAATTTATCAGATATACCGGCATACATATATACTTTTTTTGCATACTTAAACCCCTGAAATGTATGAGTTTCTCTTCAACTTGTTGAACATTTTCAAATATCTACCCACAATCACACTCAAACGAAATGAAAAACAAAAAAACAAACAAATCAAATCATACATACATTTAATGAAAGGAAAGAAAAGTGATATTGAAACACTATGTAAACATATTATTACGTGGCTGCGTAATCAATGTGTATTGTTTTGATGGATATACATCTCTATGAATAAAGATAAATGTATTAAGTTGAATGTTAAAATGCAATAAAGAAAACTAAGAAAAAAAACAGAAGTCCGACACGAGCAACGGAATTTTTTCGATTTCGAAAAAAGCGCAGCGATCCTGCAGCCCTGGTCGACGAACCGATAACAGACGCCCGCCGTTATCGATGACACTTGCACACGCCGCTACACATCTCTAGGGCTTTGCGGCATTGGGCAAAAATTTTTGCGAAAATTAGTAAGTTTACGGGAAAAGCTACCTCGATGGTTCAGTTTGGCAAGCTATTACAGTAATTGCTGCAGGCAGAGCCACGAGACAAGTGCGCAGCATCCAGGACATCCCGGCTGGGCGAATTCGACGATCCAGCAACCGCTGCTGCAACTGTGCATATTGATAGGGCAGGTTAGTGTGAGAGTCGCTCGTTGCTGGGCATTAACTGATGAAATTAATGTGTACACCCTGCCTGCAGTCAGCCGATGTGTCAATGTTAATCGCGCTCTTCGCGCTCGCACACTTGCCAATCTTTCGTAAGACGCCGCTGCCCCCGGCATCCCCGTCGCCGTCTGAGTCCCCGTCGCCAAGGTGTGGCAGAGCAGAGAAACCACAGCCATCAGTAGTCCGTATTCGCGCACCGGCAATCGACGCAGCAGCATCTGCCAGGATGAACAGCAGCACCACCGACCAGGACACCGGCCTGGGCAGCAAGCTGCCTATAGCTTCTAATGGCAAATTGGCGGAGCCCAAGGAAGTGGAAATAATGTGAGTTTGGGGGTCTCCCTTTAATTGTAGTTTCCGTATATCAAAGCCATGCTTTTATATTGCAACAGAAACTTCCTGCCGCACGAAAAGCAATGCTGCCGGGTCATTAAGACCAACCATACCAAGGTTCTGGCCTCCGGCGGTGTTCACAACCGTGGCTCCTCGAAAGTCAAGCTAAAGAACGTTGTCGACTACAAGTGGGAGCGCAAGTACTACTACCCCGGCCACCTGGTGGCCGTCCACCGCGATGGCAAGCACCTGGCATATGCCATTAATGGTGAGTTAACTTTTATTAATATTATTTAGTTATTTTGCTCACTTGTTTACTTGAGTTTTTAAGTCTAATAAGTTTTAAGTTAATCTTAACCGACTATAACTTCTCATGCCTTCGCAGTCAACAACAAAGCCACTGGCATGGAGGGAATGGTGCGCGTTTGCAACATCAGCACCAGCATGCGGGCCCTGATCAAGGGAATGAGCGGCGAGGTGTTGGATCTGCAGTTCGCCCACACGGACCGCGAGCGCATTCTGGCCGTGATCGATGTCAGCTCGCTCTTTGTCTACAAAGTCGATCTAATCGAAGGCAATCTGGTTTGTAATCTCGTGCTGAAGGTGGAGGATCCCATCGCCAACTATGTGCCGGAGTACGATATGGTCTCCTGGTGTCCCTATGTCTGCCCCGGCAGCACTACTGTCTCGCCGATCAACGAGGAGGATGATGAGAACCAGCTTCTCATTTGGTCGCGTAGCTCGCAGTTTCAGTGCTTCCACGTCAAGATGATCGTCTCTGAACACGGGGTGAGTTTCAGCTTACCGTCATAAAATCAATTATATGCAATCTAATTATTCTCTCCACGTAGCGTGGCAAGATTCAGCCGGCTGCTCTGGAAACGGGCTATCTGAAAATTAAAGAAGAGGCCCTGATCACCTGCGCTGCTCTCTCGCCCGATGGCACCACAGTAGCCGCCGCCTGCGCCGATGGCTGGGTTCGATTCTATCAAATCTATTTGTTCGACGTCCGCAATCATCGCTGTCTGCACCAGTGGAAGCCGCATGATGGAAAGAAGGTCTGCTCGCTGTTTTTCCTGGACAACATCAACAAGCCGGTGGAGGAGTAAGTGTAATCTAGTATTCTATAAAAATCTTATTAATGTTTCCCAACAGCTCCTACTGGCAGCACGTGATAACCACCAGCGATGCCAATACTGAGATCAAGCTGTGGAACTGTTCCCTGTGGGAATGCCTGCAGACCATCAACGTTGTGGCCACCGTTCCACCACAGCCCTCAAACTTCATCGCAGGAATCGATCGCAGTGCCAACTATTTGGTGCTGTCCAGCTTGGACTCGCTGGCCGTCTATGTAATGCAAATCGGCAGCGTTGGATCCGAAGCTGGAGCTAGTGACAGCGATGGCGAAGAGACTGGCATACGCATTCAAAATATTGCTGAATTCAAGCTGAGCTCCGGCATTCTCTCGTTCTCCATTGTGAACGCCACGGTTCGGCAGCTGAAAAGCTCCATCGAGAGCTACTATCCCTTCGAGGAGTCCGATGACTTTGATGACGACAGCAACCACACCAGCGCCCTGGTGCTTCATATGTTCGTCGTGCAGGCAAAGAGCCTTCAGGAGTGCCAGATTATTTACCAGCCCTGTGTGTCGGTGACCGAGAAGTCGGAGCGCCGCAGTCTGAACGCTAGCAAGCGGTCCCAGAGCCCAGAGAATAACTTGCGTATCAAACAGGAGCCGGAATCCCCCACCAACGCATCGGCGGGCACTGTCCAGTTAGAGGCTTTGTTTGCCAAATCCGCCAAAAGATCCTCGACGGGCAGCTCTTCCGCGATTGTGGCTGTGGCAGCGGCAGCGGCAGCTGCCCCGTCGGCCATCTTGCAGGACGTCAGCAAGGATGCCATCAAGTCCGAATCTCCGAAATTCGGCAGCAACTACCCGCAGGTTAATCTTATGACCCCAGATGCATTTAGTGCCAGTAGCACTTCGACTTCAACGGCTGTGGTGGTGGCCACCAGCACCACAACCACCACAGGAACTGATAGCTCGGCAGTCGGCGGCGGCGGTGGGGCATCCGAATCTATTGATTCCGCTGTTCTCAATACGTTGCGCATGCTGGCCACAGTTACGGCGAAGACCGGAGCCGATAACTCGAATACAAATCTACTCAACCTGATGAACAACACCCTGATCGAGGATCGCGAGCAGCAGAAGCTCAAGGAGAAGCTGGATGCTCGCAAGAAGTTCGTGGCCATTGATCGCAATCCGGAACGCAATGTGGCCGAAAACCTGGCCAGCGGCGGTTCCAGTCCAAGCCGCGAAGTTCAGGAGATCATGGCCACCCAGGAGGATGCGGATGCTTACGAAGCGGAGCTGGAGAATCTAGTCGACGACGACGATGATGAAGACGAGGAGGAAGAGCTAGCCAATTCATCGCCCCTGCTAGAGGGACCCGATCCAGGATCCTGGCCCATTGTCAAGCTGCAATCTCTTACCAATTCCGCTGAGCTCCAAAACGCCGCTCAGATCATGTCCCAGGCGGTACAAAACACGAACAATGGCAATGTGCCGCCCACGCTTGGCGGAGGTAGTAACAACAACAACACTAGTGTGGGAAGCAACAGCAACAACAACACGGCATCCACTCTGAACACAAGCAACAGCAGCAGCAACAATACCACAAATGCTGCTGGAGCAGCTGAAGGCTCGAATGGCAATGGAGAGCTGAACGCCAAGATAGAGCTACTGCTGGGTGAGTTTTCCAAAGTTTATAACCGTATATAGATTTTAAATATAATATCTATCCCTCGCAGATCTCGTTAAGGCCCAGTCAAAGCAACTGAACAAACTGGAGCACGAAGTAACCAAGCTACAAAAACAGCAGCAGGTGCCAGCGGCGGTGCCAGCCGCCAGTAACAAGCCGGATGCATCCCTGGACCCCAAAAATGTCAACCAGTTGGCCTACAAAATCGAAATGCAGCTGTCCAAGCTAATGGAGCAGTATCTGAAGCGCTACGAAAACGAACATAAAAAGAAGTTAACCGAATTTCTTGCGGCGCGGTAAGTCCACCTTCGAACTTTTTATTTTGGAATATAAAAGCCAAAGGTTTATTCCTTCCCCAGTGAAAACCAGAATCGCGAACTTCGCGACTCAGTGCTCCAGGTGCTGAATCAGTATGTGATGAACCATTTCACCGACATCATTGGCAATGTTCTCAACATGGAACTGCAGCGTCAACTGCTGCCGCGTGTCAATGCCAAAATGGATCAGCTGCAGGCCCAGATGCAGGTGGAGATCGTGCAGAAGTTAAATGTATTCGATAAGACGGTGAAGGAGAATATTGGCCAAGTTTGCAAGAGCAAGGTGAGCACAGATTGCAATAAGAAAATCCCACAGAATTTACAAAATAAGATTTTGCAGCAATTCCTTGATGCCTTTGGCAAGTCGGTCTTGATCGGTGTCCAAACAAGCCTCCAGACCGCGTTCATTGAATCCATGAGCAGCACCCTTATTCCAGCCTATGAGAAGTCCTCACAGAATATGTTCAAGCAGCTTCATGACGCCTTCAGTGTGGGCATAAAGGACTGTAAGTATTTTATTACTACTCATTTTATATATTATATTATTATTACTTTCTTTCAGTCATGGTTCAGTTCAATACCTACCTGCAGCACATGCCTCAGCCGCAAGCGATGGGCGCCAATTCCGAGGAGCTGAACAACAAGCTCACCCTGCTCAAGCAGCTGGTCGAGAGCAGCCTGCACAAGCACCGCAATGAGCTTACGGACGCCATGCTGGAGACTCAGCGCGAGGTGAAGAGTCTTGAGATTCTGCTGGGACGCCAAGTGCAGGAAACGATTCGTACGGAGCTGCGCAAGCACATGGAAACCCAGAATATGGCCATGCGTTCGCAGGCAGCAACGCCGGCACCCACCTACGACCTCAGGGACAGCATCAAGCAGCTGCTGCAGTCGGGCCAGATCAACAAGGCGTTCCACCAAGCCCTGTTGGCCAACGACCTAAGTCTGGTTGAGTTTACGCTCCGACACACGGACATCAACCTGGCCTTTGCACCCGAAGGTTGCAGGCTGGAACAAAAGGTTTTGTTGTCCCTCATCCAGCAGATATCCGCCGACATGAGCAACCACAATGAGCTTAAGCAGCGGTAAGTGCATCTCAAATAGGCTTTAGTTTCGGTTCTATAAATGTAACTCTTTGCAGATACCTCAATGAGGCGTTGCTGGCCATAAACATGGCGGATCCCATTACCCGCGAGCATGCACCCAAAGTGCTTTCCGAGCTGTACCGCAATTGCCAGCAGTTTATCAAGAACTGCCCCAAGAACTCGCAGTTCAGCAACGTCCGCCTGCTGATGAAGGCCATCATAACGTACCGCGACCAGCTGAAATGATATCAAGAGAACTACAACCTGGCCAGCGGTTGGTTCTAACAGTTTTCATTCATCTGACACCTTATACACGCCGGCTCGCAAGTTCTCGCCCTCAAAACAGTACAGAAATTCAATCTTCTCATACACATTTGTTGTTTATTTGTTTTGTGCGTGTTTTTGTAAGGCTTTATATCTTTATAAATTATGTTTATGTCGCGATATTCAAAATGTATTAACCTTAGAACGATTTTCCTCCTTAATTGCAATATATTTACATTATTTAACTTTTTTCGCGCCGATCTGCAAGCAGGTTAGGCTAGCTGCCTTTTAATTTGCGTTCCTTTTTTATTTTCATTTTATAATTATGACGCTTAGCAAAAAAAAGAAGATATAAACACTTTAGAAGACGGAGCTGTAGAAATTAATTTACAAAATTATTTCCAACACACATAACTTTCGATTTAACACAACACAAAACACACAAATTTGATGATTGCAAACGCAGAGAAACTACAAGTAAATCGTAAATGTTAAGCTATAAACGAATTAAGAAAAATAAAAACTAAAACTAAATTTATAAAAGTAAAAAATAAATGTATGTACTTGAAAGGAATCGAGAAATTTAGAGTTCACATTAGGAATGGAAGAAAGTATCGATGCAAAGGTTTGTATAAGATGCATCAATGCAATTTTTTTTTATAAAAAATTAAAGTTTTTGTCGACTAAAAGAGCATAAGATGTCAAAAAGCCATTGATTGCAACATAGCATATATTATTCCTACTTTAAAGCCTTGATCTTCTTTTTTGATGTCACTGTTTTCAGATTAAGAACAATATAAGTACTCATATTAAATTTCGATACAACAAACTTACCGATTTGTTCGAAATGATATTTAACGTGACCTTTTATCGGAATTTTCCTCTTGATATTCATCTTTAGATCTCAATGCTCAGCAAATGAATATCCGCGTATATTTCCGAATATTATGCAAATCGTACAAAATTTGTATCCTTAGAGACTATAAAACACCTATTCATGTAGCTGGATATCCCCGAAGTTAAACGAATGCAGCATGGGCCCAACAACAATTCGAAGCCTGCTCAGTTGAGCAAGGCCAGCAGCTCCGATGTGCGCTCAAGGCACTTGCATCCACAGGTGGCACACACAGTGTGTTTCTGAAAGAAGGAAAATGGTTGGATAAACTCTTTAATTTGTGGATAGAACTAACCTCAAACCACTGCATCATGTGATCCATATGTCCACCATGGCCACAAGCCAGACAGGCGTTGGCGGCTCCTCGCACTGGGAGACGACAAAGCACACAAAAGAGGACCGGTCGCTTGCAGGGCTCGCACTTGGGCGTCCGCTTCGGCTTGGCGCACGTTCCGCACTCGGTGACAAATTCCACTCCCTGAATCGGTGGCGGCGTGTTCTGTGTATGCTTGAGGATAAGGGCACGCTTCGATAGCAACTGCCAACCGAAGAGAATCTCGGCGTAGGCGCGCTTGAATTGATCGAAAAGCGGCACCTTGGCGCGCCTGATTAGGGAGCACGGAGAATAGCCATCAGACTGCAGTTGCTTTACCTCCAGATCTAAGGAGTCCGACCAGGAATTGCTGCGCAGCTGCTTCAGTTGTTGCCAGGTGTTGGGCGAGGATGAAGATGACTTCACATCCAGCGGCAGGACAGTGTGATACGGTGAAATCTGGGAGTTCAGCTGCGGTGGCAGGCGACTGGCAATGTCCATAAGAGCTCCACCACCCGAAGGGCATTTGTCGAACAAGCAGGCCAGCAGCACGGCTGTCTGAATATCCCCGGAGCTGGCGTAGTGCATAATCAGGGACTCCAGCAGGGATTTCTTGAAGGGATCTTTATAGAAAAGCAGCTCGTTGAGGGTCTCGTGGCGGACTTGGGGTGTGGCTATCAGCTCCGCCAGCAGCCACACTGGGACCAGGTCCAAGCGACCATGCTGGCGACATATCTCGCCATTCCTGCGACACGTCTCCGCTATGTTGATCTTGTCCAACGAGAATTCTCTGGCCATGTTGCGACTGATGTGCAGCAGGCTACTCGCATCGTAGACATGGACCACTGGGCTCCCGTTCATCTGACGAATGGCTCGCTGTTTGCCTGGCTTCCCCGAAATCATTCTCTCCTGCAGGTAAAACGAAGCATTCGCATCCCGCTGCGCTGTGGCCATAACATTGCCGAGGAGACCACTTCCATTGATGGCCGACAGGGTTCTCGGGGTCAGCGCTGAGTGCTGTCGAAGGGTCAAGCGCTTGTTGTTCACCGGCTGGGCGAACGTAGTCAGCATGCCGATGGCATTGAAGTGGACTCCCGATGTCCGCGGGTATGGAATGCAGGCATCGTGAAGGGCACTGGACAGAGCGCCCTCAAGTCGGGGTGACTGAAGCAGGAGTTGGCTGCGATCTGCTCCACCACCTCCGCCCACTGCAGCCACCTTTTTCTTCATGGCCGCAACCAGAGCGCGCAGACATTGCTCCAGGCATGTGCGCGACTTCTTCACCCTCTGCAGGGCGTTGCAGCGGAGCACCTTGAGCAGAATGCCACTCACCTCGGTGGACAGAGTGGTGCCCTGGCACAGCTGGAACTCCGGGGGTGCACTGGGACTCGGGTAGGATGTGGCAAAGTTCACCTGCAGGATTACGGTGTGCCCGCCCGCGCAGATCCTGAAGCAGGCGTACCGCTTAATCGCGTCCAGCATATCCACCTCCACATGCGGCATGTTCGTGTTCAGCAGCGAGAATTCGTGGTGCAGCGAACACGTGGGCTGATCTGTCAAGGATCTGGCTATGTGCGGCTCCTCCCGGCGACAGTAGCCGCCAAAGCTAGGCGACCGAGCCATGGGCAGCGTGTTACAGGTTCCATCACCCGTGGAAATGGGCAAGGAGCCGGCCACCATTAAGGAACGTGGATGCAGGAATTCCGGAGGCGTGGGAACCCTCAGCTCACTGAGATCCGGTTCAAAGCGGTGCTCCTCTTCCTCCGCCGCGGGTTCACATAGTTTTAGCATATTGTCGTCGATCTTCCACACTCTCAGGGTGCGATCCCTGGACCAGGTGACCAGTTCCTGAGTGAAATTAAAATAAGCATTAAATGGAAATTGAAATACTGCTTGAAAACTTACAATCTCTGTGGAACTCTCTCGATTGGGACGCCAGGCAAAGTCCAGAATGACATCTGTGTGGCCCACAAACGAGCAAATAGGATCCGTCTGCTTGCTGTTACTCCAAAGAAGCAAACTGTTCTCGCCGCGACCCAAATGAGGCACCACAATGCTCACCAGGCCGTTGCCAATGGGCTGGAAAAGTGAAAAGTTACAAATATTCGTTACCTTAGCTCTGAAGATCCCAAAGATTTTGTATTACCGTGTATCGGGCTCTCCACACAGGCGACATGGTGGTGATAATCTTCTCGGCCCTGCGGGGATTGCACACATCAAAGTACTTGACCGTGCCATCCTGACTGGCCGTGGCCAGGCAGGTCTCCCGCTTATGGCTCCAGTTAATGCCATGCACTCGGTTCAAGTGAGCCGTAATATAGTGCGTGGGGCAGCTGCCCTTGCGTATGTCCCAGATCCGTAGGTCTCCGTCGTGGGCTGCAGCTAGCAGGTTACCCGAAACGCGATTAAAGCCCACTTGGGTGGCCCCAGCTAAGAAAGACACATGAAATGAGACGGATTCCTTGCAACACTCCTCTGATAATTACACATGCAAACCGCATTCAGGGACAGAGCTGGCTTCCTGGGCTCCCTCAAGTCCCAGATGTGCGAGAAGGTGTCGATAGAGCAACTGACCAGCAGATTGGGATCCTTGCCGTGCCAGTCGATGTCGGTTACGGTGCGAGTATGTCCCCGCAGCGAGTTCTCATAGATGGGCTCCGCCGTGCCCCACCGAACGATGTCGATATTCTGACTGGTCTGGAATAAACAAGAAAATTAGCATACATTTATTTTAATAATGCTGCGGCTTCGCTTCAGATCCTCACCGCTATTGCGCAGTACTCTTTGCGACTGGGACATATGGCAAACTCCGCCACGGACACCTCGTACTTCGACTGCCTCTCGTGGCGCCTGAGGGAGCCATCGTCCTGGCCCAAGCGCTGAAGGGCCAGATAGCCACGACCCGCGAGCAGCACCCACTGTCCCGAGTAGTCCACGGACATGGCCGTGGCCTGGGAGTCGCGGTGCTCGTAGCATTTGTTGCTCTGCCGAATGATGTATGTTTGCTCAGGGCCGCCGCCGCCTGCAATTCCAGCTCCGCCTACCGAGCCCGCTGCTGCTCCGCCGCGCTCTCCCAGACGCAGTGTCTCCGTGGGTGGCATTCTCTAGGCTACGGATGGGCTTGAATAACATAAAATCAACCAATTTAATCCATTTTTGCAACAACAGAAAGAAAACGAAACGAAACTGATAAGAGAGATGGACAATAACAAAGTGCAACTGCGTATCGCATATCGATATTCGATATTTTTGTCCCAAGTATTCGATATTTGTTCGATAAGATTTTCAAAAACAAAAACGATTTTATTTGAACGGCAGCTTTTTTGAAAAAATATGTAACGGATTAAATGGAGAAT
>JAEIIM010039091.1:0-18433 GCA_018874515.1 Drosophila greeni | reverse complement strand
TATATTCTAATATTAACTTATTTTTATTGCAGAAACTTCTAGGCATGGAATGGCAATCAGAGGACGAACCTGGATATACTTCTCCTGGAACCGGAAGGGTTAGCAAATCCCTGACAGAACTCTCCAGAAAGATCTCCTTTTTTTAAGCTCCATCTCCACACAAACAGGCCTTGCCTTTGGCCTCAGCTCTTCCAACCTTCACCCAGTCAGTCACTTCCAAAACCAGCTTCAGATTACACATTGCTCGAGCCCAGTTCCCCAGCCTTTGCTATTCGATTGCCGGGATAAAAGCCACCACCCAGAGAGTCCACACGAAACACAAGATGCCCAAAGCCACCGTCGAGCGTCGCAGCGCGGAGCCCGCCACGCCCTATACACGCCCTTCAGTGCCAGCCGCCGCTCGGTACACCGGCGGACGAGCCCTACTTTCCGCCTACTCCCCAAAGCCTGGAGCCGGGGGAGACGGAAAAGGTTCGCCGGCAGGTGTACCGGTCAAAGCAGCAGCCGCCGCTAAGGAACCGCTGCCTCGCGTGTGGAATCTCAACAAGCCCAAGATCTTGAAGAACTTCAATGTCTATGGCAAGCAGGCTCCCACTGTCAAGGCAGCCAAGACCACAGCCCGGAGGTGGGTGAATCCTCCGTTCCCAGTCGATCCCCCGACGAAGACCAAGGACCAAGGCGAAGGGCAGCGCAATTACGACGCCTTGTACGTGCCCCTGGACGATGATGATGATGGTCAGCAGAGCAGTGATGGCAGCAATGCAGACATTTCCCAGATTGGAAGAAGCAATGTCTCCAAGGCAGTGGAAGCCAAGCGCAAACAGGTTTACATAAACCACTTGACCGAACTGGAGGCCAACCAGGAGGTGCTCAAGGAGGATCAGCTGCCCTTCAAGAAGTTCCCTTGTCTGCTGCCGGCCGGAGAGCGGCATTCGCTGAAGGTGCAGACGAACAACGAGGACATGGCCAAGCTCATCGGCGAGGTGATGGAGATCCGGCAGCAGCTGGGCATTGCGGATGAGCCGCCGCTGCCGCCTCCGCCCCAGTTTGCCGGCGAGTTCCAGCCGCCGCCGCCGCTGGTGCGTAGCCGCACCTGGACATATTTCTCGATTTCCGACTGTCCACATCCGAAGCTCTACGAGTACATCAGACGTCTGCCCAATGCCTCGACCCCGATCACTCCGGTTCCGACCCAGCAGCAAGACGAGGAGAACTAGTTTTAAGAAATCCTCATTCTGAAGTGTTTTGTTATCTGTTGCAGGATGTTTGTTCATTAAATGTGTATTCCGGGGCCTCGTGAAAAGCAAAAGTTTCCACTGGAAAGTATAATATAAAGAAAATATAGAGCTTAGGCCCTGGATAAATAGAAAATGCATAATAAATGAATTATTGGAAATGTAAATTATAGTGCACTATTTTTTAATATTTATTCAAATTCAAATATTTGAAATTTTTGCTAGCAAAAAACCGTTAAAACTCAAGTTCTTTAGCTTCGCCCGCGACCGCGGATTATTGGCTCGCCGCGCTGCGGTCACACTGGCCCGCAAGTGACGTGGAACGCTTTTGCTTTTGCTTTTACTTTCGCTGTGCAATGCCAAAGCGTGGAAACATCGAGTCGTATTGCTGGATCGGTAGCTAAAATGTTGGACTTTGTGGTGATATTCACGAAGGGCGGCGTCGTGCTGTGGAACTCGAATGCGTCCGGCAGCAGTTTCGCCTCCTGCATCAACAGCCTGATACGTGGCGTCATCCTGGAGGTGAGTCTCCATTTCCTAGTTGAGCACCCCTGTAAACTGTATAAATTTCTTGTTTTTGGTGGCAGGAACGCAACACGGAGGCCAAGTACTTTGAGGAGGACCACCTGGCCGTGCAGTTCAAGCTGGACAATGAGCTGGACCTGGTCTATGCGGCTGTCTTCCAGAAGGTAATCAAACTGACCTATTTGGATGCCTTCTTGGCCGACATGCAGCTGGCCTTCAAAGAGAAATTCGGCAGCATTCCGTCCGCGGAGCGTCTGGGCGAGGAGTACGACTTCGATCGCGAGTACCGACGCGTGCTGAGCGCCGCCGAGCAGGCCTCCGCCAAGCAGGAGAAGGCCCCCAAGGCGATGCGCTCCTTCAACGAGTCGCAGAAGTCCAAGAAAACCGTCGCCTCAATGCTGCAAGACGACAAGAAGCCCGCCACCGAGAAGCGTGTCAATATCCAGGAGAGCCCGCCGCCGGCGTCTTCGGGGTCTCCTTCGTCTTCGCCGCAGTCCAAGGACGACATAATAGCCGAGAGTCGTCGCAAGATGCGCGAGAAGCTCACGGGCACCAAGAAGACCTCACCTGTCGATACTAAGCCCAGCAAGGCGCCTGCCTCCGAGAAGGCAGGCAAGAAGCCGCGCGTCTGGGATCTGGGCGGCAGCTCCAAGGACGCCGTGCTGCTGGATCGCTCCAAGGATGCGCCCGAGGATGTACAGTACCAGAACATCAACAGTGACGTGAGTAGAGGCGTTACAACAGCTGTCTTGTAGCTCTTTTAACCATTTATTATGTTTGGGAGCAGCTGGTGGGGACGATGCAGGGCGTAATCCCCGATTTGGATGTGGAGAGCGAAGAGGAGGCCGAGTCCAGTGGCGACGAGGAGGATGAGCAGCTAGAGCAGCAGCAGTCAAAGAACAAACGCAGCGGCGGTGGCGGCGGCGGTCTGCTGTCCTACTTCAAGGGCATCGTGGGCGCCAAGACCATGTCGCTGGCTGACTTGCAGCCGGCGCTGGAGAAGATGCGCGACCATTTGATATCGAAGAACGTGGCCTCCGAGATTGCGGTCAAGCTGTGCGACTCTGTGGCCACCAGCCTGGAGGGCAAGCAGATGGGCACCTTCGACAGCATCGCCAGCCAGGTGAAGGAGGCGCTGACACAGTCGCTGGTGCGGATTCTCTCTCCGAAGCGGCGCATCGACATCATACGCGACGCCCTGGAGTCGAAGCGGAACGGCCGTCCCTACACCATCATCTTCTGCGGCGTGAATGGCGTGGGCAAGTCCACCAACCTGGCGAAGATCTGCTTCTGGCTGATCGAGAACGATTTCAATGTCCTGATCGCCGCCTGCGACACGTTCCGAGCCGGCGCCGTTGAGCAGCTGCGCACCCATACCCGCCATTTGAACGCCCTGCATCCGGCGGCCAAGCACAATGGCCGGACGATGGTGCAGCTGTACGAGAAGGGCTATGGCAAGGACGCCGCCGGCATCGCCATGGAGGCCATCAAGTTCGCCAACGATACGCGCGTGGATGTGGTGCTCGTGGACACTGCCGGGCGCATGCAGGACAACGAGCCCCTCATGCGCTCCCTGTCCAAGCTGATCAAGGTGAACAACCCCGACCTGGTGCTCTTCGTGGGCGAGGCCCTGGTGGGCAACGAGGCCGTCGACCAGCTGGTCAAGTTCAACCAGTCGCTGGCCGACTTCTCCTCCAACGAGAACCCGCACATCATCGACGGCATCGTGCTGACCAAGTTCGACACCATCGACGACAAGGTGGGCGCCGCCATCTCCATGACCTACATCACCGGCCAGCCGATCGTGTTCGTGGGCACCGGGCAGACGTACGCGGACCTCAAGGCCATCAACGTGAACGCGGTGGTCAACTCGCTGATGAAGTAGCCTGGTTAGTGCTCGTTTATATATTTTTTACTTCTCCCTTTGACATCGAAAATATATTCCTTTTTTCTATTTTGTTTGTTGGATAATCGCCTTGGTTTGATACTTGGCAGGGAGGACGCACAAAGACTCAGATACGAGTTAGTTAGTTACTTTTATTAATGGTTTTTCCGCAGGCGGAGTACAAACGAGGGGCGAATAGGGGGGCGAGGGAGATATATGTATTGGGGAAACAATGGTGGCTTAATCTATTTGTAGAACTCGTGCTCCTGCTCGTCCTTCTTGATGTTGTTCTTGTAGCCCTTCTCGAAGTCCTTGGCCAGCACGATGTAGCGGTTCTCGCGCACCGCATGCATGCCCGCCTCCTGGCAAATGGCGTTGATGTCCGCGCCCGAGATCTTGTCCGGCCGCGCCACGAACTCCTCGAGATCGACATCCTCGCTGAGGTTCATCTTGGACGTGATGGTGGAGAAGACCAGACGCTTCTGTCGGCGATCGGGCAGCGGGAACTCAATCTTGCGGTCCAGACGTCCGGGACGCAGCAGAGCGGGATCCAGTGTGTCGGCCCTGTTCGTGGCCATGATCACCTTGACATTGGTGGTCTGATCGAAGCCGTCCATCTGGTTGAGCAGCTCGAGCAGGATGCGCTGCACCTCGCGATCGGCGCCCGTCTGGGCATCGAAACGTTTGGTGGCAATGGCGTCGATCTCGTCGATGAAGATAATGGCCGGGGCGTTCTCCTTGGCCAAACGGAAGACGTCGCGCACCATGCGCGGACCCTCGCCCAGGTACTTCTGCACGAACTCGGAGCCCACGACGCGAATGAACGAGGCGGTGGTGTGATGGGCCACAGCCTTGGCCAGCATCGTCTTGCCGCAACCGGGCGGACCGTACATGAGGACGCCGCGTGGGGGATCAATACCAATCTGCTTGTACAGCTCGAAGTGGGTCAGCGGCAGCTCCACTGCCTCGCGTATCTCCTGCTTCTGCATGTCCATGCCACCGATGTCGGCGTAGCTAACGTCTGGCTTCTCGTCCGGCTGCAGCATCGAAATGGAGCTGTCCGCCTCCGGCGGCAGTACGTCCACCAGGGCATTGCTGTGCTTGTGCAGGGCCACCGAGGCCGAGGGCTTCAGCAGCTCGCGATCGATGGTGGACAAGATGCGCACGTAGTAGTTGGAACCAGTGGTGGAGCCCACAATGCCCGTGTTCTGGTCGACAGCCTCCAGGAACTGGCCGATCACCAGCGGCACAGACTGGATGCGCTTCACCTCCTCCTGGGCGTGCAGGTACTCCTTCTTCAGGTTGCGCTGCTCATCCTTGATGTACTCCTCCTGCACCTCGATGAACTCGAGCGTCTTTTGCAGTTTCTGTTTGGAGAGATTTACCTTGGGTTAGCTAGCCCTTGTGGAAGTGCGATTTCTTACCTTGTAGCGCACGTAGAGATCGTCAATGTCCAGTTCGTCCAGGGAACTGTGGGCATCCTTAGGTTTCAGGTCTGCCAGCTCGTCTTGCTGCAAGGGGAGAATTACAGGATATTACCATTTCGAGGGGCTGCCAAACCAAGTCAAGTACCTTTTCCGGCATCAATATGTCCATGTTGTACGGCATTCTTTCCGTCTAGCAGTGAAAATGAGTTCTTTTTGTTATAATTTGCGGCGGTAACAAGAAATGACTCGTCAAAAACAAGAACTGCGAAGGTAATAGCGATGTTTGCGCTATCGATTACTTTTGGGCTATCGGCTTCTGAAAGAAAGCTGAAAAGAAGTAGCTGGTCACACTACAAGTGTGTACACACTATAAATATCGGGTAACCATGTGCAGCACCAATTGGAATATAATTAATGTAAGGTAAATATATCTTACTTCTTGCATAGAAACTATCCTGGTTTTTGGGGACATCCAATTAGAAAATAGCCGTAGCTAGGTTTTTGTTTAATTTCTAGTTTATATACAAATTATAAATATGAAATACATATTTCTAGTTCGTGTAGACCATGATACAATTGTATCACATACACCCTACAGCAACCCCTTGTTGGTATTTTCGTATGTCCCAGCCTTTGGCCACACTGCCCCCCGTCGCCCCCCGCCCCCCTGCCGCACCGCACGCACGCATCGATTTGGGCTAAACGTTAGATACCTCCTAACGCAGTTGTTAGGGTGGAAAAAAATAATACGCGCATAGTAAATAAAATGAATTAGAAATGCTGTGCGGTTTTTCGCGTGCGAACCGTTGACGGAGAACGCATCCGGAGCGGAGCGCTGGGCCATCCGACGACTCCTTTCCGACCCAGAAAAGTGCAATACTCCACCAACAACCACACGACACAGAAAACTGAGTGCAGTGCGGGTGATTTTCTCAGAGTGTGTGTGGTGCTGCGCCAAGCGAAAAAGCCAAGAAAAGCGAAACGGTAAAAAAAAAATGCAATGTGCCGTGTGTGAAATATCACTCAAACAGCCAAACAGCAAGAAACAACAACAACAACAAATGCAGTGCAGCAGCAGCAGCAACAACAATAACAACAACAACAAACGATAAAACGAAGATAACAGATAAAAGAGCAGCAGTCGAAAATGTTTATTGTATAATTTCCTATTGAGCCAAAAAGGCAGGTGTGTGTGTGTGTGAGTGTTGTGTCGCGCGCGTGTACGTGTGTGTGTGTGCACAACTCTGCCAGAGTTTTTTCTCTCTGTATGCGCGTGTATGTGTGTGTGTGTGGGAGAGTAGTTTTGTTTTTTTCTTTCGCTGCTTCTTCTGCTGCTTCTTCTTTCCCACATCTTCCTCTTCTGCCATGTTCTCTTCCTCTTGCTCTTCTATTTGTCAACAAAAAGAAAAGCAAAAACGCATACATATGTACATATATATGTATATACATACATATGTACATATGTTGCCATTGAGTTGAGCCTTAAATTGAAAACTTTGCTTGGTTCCAGGACGCAGGACGCAGGACCCACAACACACAAAGAAGCGTAGGACGCAGTTGAACTTGTGCAACGAACCGATTGACCCACTGGCCGCCTCCACATGAAGACCATGGGGCGCTTCGGCCTGCGCCGTGGCTTCAAGCTCTCGGAGGAACAGCAGCAGGTCAACGGCAAGAATCCAATTGGACCGGCAACGACCATGGCCACACCAACGGCCGTTACTGCTGCACCTGCACCCGCATCCGTTCCCGCTCCCGCCACACCCCGCAAGAAGCGTCAGCAGGTGGCCAACGCGGAGCAGGACCAGGTGCAGCTGGCCAAGAAAGAGCCCGCGGCCGAGGATCACAACTCACAGCAATACCAGGAGCCACCTCTATCGCTCATCTGCAGCCTGCCGCTGGAACGTCTGCCCCGGCTCATGGAGAAGCTGCAGCAGCTGACCGCCGAGCGGGAACGGGAACGCGAGCGCGAACGGGAACGGGAGCGCGAGGAGGCCGCCGCCCTCAGCGCGGCGGGCCACTCCAAGGTCCTGTGTCTGTACTGTGATAGAAAGTTCACCTCCGGCAAGCTGCAGGCCAAGCACGTGGACAAGTTCCATACGGAGCGGCAGGAGCGGCGATGCAGCGGCCGCTCCACCAGCTCCACCAACGCCCAGCCCGCCGTCGGCTTTCCCGGCTGCCATCTGTGCAGCAGCCAGCAGACCGGCAAGCGCCACCAGGCCGCGCCGCCGCCGCAGATCTGCCTGCCGGCCAAGCACCTGGAGCAGCTGTTCCAGCACCTGAGCGAGCAGCACACGGACAAGTACTTTGGCTGCCGGCAGTGTCGCCTGCGTTTCCCGGACGCCGATCAGCTGGCGGGGCACCAGCGGCAGCAGCATCCCTCGCCGCCGCAGCCGGAGGAAGCCAAGCCCGGATTGATGGGCGCCGACGAGCCGGTTCTATTCCGCCTGGGCCTCACCCAAAACCGGTTGCCCAGCCATCGAAATCGCAGCCAGCGCAAGGAGGAGGAGCCGCCGCCCTCGGCCACGCCCAGCCACAAGTCGCGGAGCAGCAGCCGGGCGGCGGCCCAAAGGCAGCAGCAGCAGCTCCAGCTTCAGCAGCAGCAGCAACCTGCACCGCCTGGCAATCAGTCGCAGTCGCAGGAACCAGTCAATCCGGACGCAGTGTTCCGGCTGCCAGCCAGCTCGGCCTGCACCACCGTCTCCTCCTCCTCCGCGGCTGCTACTGCCGCCTCCTCCGCTGCCGCCGCCGCCGCTGCTGCTGCCTCTGCTGCCGCCAGTTCCGTGTTTGATGACAACTTCTACAAGGACGTGGTCTTCAATGTGCGTCACAACCTACAGAACCACCTGGACGGCCGGCTACTCACCTCAGCGGCTCCGACTCAAACTCTAGCGACAGGCCAGAGACCGGAGCTAATCATGCTGCACGGTCCCAGCGAGCTGTGCCCCGGCGGCGCCTCCTATCCCACGCTGCTCACCGCCGAGCAGTTCGGCGCCACCGGCGAGCTCCTGCCGCTGGCCAAGTTCCGGCGGAGACCGCACACGAAGCACAGCTGGAAGTGGAAGTGGGACTACGTGAAGAAGTTCACGCTGATCAACGAGGGCGGCCGGCTGGTGAAGAAGCTGAAGCAGCCCAGTCTGGGCCTCGGGCTGCGCGACCTCTCCAAGCTGGACATGTGGACGCAGCTGACGATGCGCCAGAAGCACGATCTCTCGCTCTCGCTGGCGGCGGAGCACCAGCAGCAGAACCATAACCAGAACCATAACCAGGAGCAGCGCCGCCTGCTGGAGCAGCTAAATCTCATCCTCGACCATCGCCTGCTGCCGCACATCATTCTGGAGCAGAACGAGCAGGCGGTCATCAAGTGCGAGAACGAGGACGTCGACGAGGAACGGGCGGACGAGGACCTGGCCCTGGGCCAGAGCTTTGCGGACGAGAGCTTCCTGTCGCTGCTGCAGCTTCAACCGCGAGCGAGTGGCAGTAGCAGCAGCGACCAGGATCGCATCAGAGAGCAGGATCTGGAGCGGGAACGGGAACGACTGCGGCTAAGGAATCGCCGTGGAACCCTCGTCCTCAGCGGCGAGTGGGCAAGGCCGCGGCTCTACCTGTGCATCTGCTGCGGCGCCAAGTTTGACCAGCGCAAGTCGCTGGAGGAGCACAAGACCTTCCGCCACTCGCACATCTACGCCACCCACTACGAGGTGGTGGGCCGGGAGCTGCTGGCCGGCAACCTGCTGCGCCACCTCTTCATCCCGAAGCGGGCGCTGGGTCGCTTTGCCGCCGCCAGCAACTGTGCTCCGGCGGGAGCCCTCGTTCCCGTGCACCAGCCCAAGCAGGAGCAGGAGCATGTGCGCGTCCAGCCGGAGGAGGAGACCAGGTCGTCTGCGTCGTCGCGCTCCTCTTACGAGGTGTCCACACCGACGCCGCTGTCGGGTTTGGAGCAGCAGCAACCTTCGCCGGCCTCTGGCTCGGGCTCCTCGGGCACCGCGTCGTCGGCGTCGTCGTCGTCCTGCTCCCCCAGCTCGTCCTCGACGCTAATGTCCACCGCTTCGACGTCGATGTCCCTGTCCACCTGCACCTCCTCCTCCTCCTCGACGGCCATCACCTCGCTGTCGGCGGCGTCGTCGTCGTCCGCTCCCTCCAGCTGCACCAAGTGCGGACGCAAGTGCAGCGGCCTCATGGATCTCTATCGCCACATGCTGGACTGCTCCGGCGACTACGTGTGGTCGCTGGCCAAGAAGCGCAAGTATCGCTACTACTGCGGCACCAAGAAGCGCCGCGCCTTCTCCAAGAAGCCTCTCAAGCAGCTTTCGGCGCGGAAGAAGGAGAAGCTCGAGGGGGAGGCGGAGGCGGAGCAGGAGGCGGATCAGGAGGGTGAGCACGAGCTCGAGGGCGAGGAGAGCGGCTGCAGTTCGTCCAAGCTGAAGAACTCGCCACGCCAAAGGCCCAGCGATGGTGAGTTCCACGAATCTAGATCCCTAAAGAGTTCTATATTGATTCCCCTAACTTCATCCACAGCGGAATCCATTCGCAAGATGCTGGAGAACCTGCCCGCCAAGCGCGTCTGCAAGAAGATCTTTCCCGTGGACAACAAGGCCAAGCGCAAGGCCAAGAACAAGGCCAAGTCCATGGCCAAGGCGAAGTCCAAGTCCAAGCAGCAGCGCAGCAGCACCAAGCGGATCTACAACCAGCACCTGCTGCGCACCACGCGCTCCCGCTCGCGCTCCTCGGTGGTGGCCACCGCCTCATCGGCCGCCGCCGTGGCAGCCCAGCAGCAGCGCAGCCGCCGCAAGCAAAAGCAACAAAAACAGCAGCAGAAAGCCAAGCTGGAGCGAGTCAAATCCCCGCCAGAACCGCCCGCTGCAGCAGCACAAGCAGCGGAGGCCTTGCCGGAGCAGGCTCCCAACTCCAACAGCACCATAGCCATCACCACCACCACCACCACAGTCACTGCCAAGTCACGATCTCCCGCTGAGGATAAGCCAACGCTGCGTTTGGAGCTGCCGCTGGCACTCCCTCTCTCCCTGCCACCGGAGGCAGTCGCTCAGGAGTCGGAGCCCGCCTCGCCCACGCCCAGCAGCAAGCAGCTGATGCCCACACCGCCCACGACACCGGCTCCGGCCACCAAATCTCCGCCAGCTGTGGCTGTGGCTCCGCCCTTCTCGGCCACCACTCGCCTAAACACGACGCCCAACTCCACGACGAACGTGAAGCGCAGCAAGAGGATCAGCGACTGCATAGCCATGCTCACCGGCAAGCTGGAGGAGAAGCTCAAGACAGCGCCGCCGCAGCTGGAGAAGGAAAAGCTGGAGAGGGAGGAGCTGGAGAGGGAGAGGATGGATAAGGAGAAACTGGAGAGGGAGAGGATAGAGAAGGAGCAGCTGGAGAAGGATAGGAGGAACCCCGAGAAGGAGAAGCCAGAGCTCCTGCTTGCTGCAGCGGAGAAGGACAGCGGGAAGGAGCCGCTGCTGGCCAAGACTCCCAAGCGCAAGGCTGTCTCAAGGCGAATAATCAAAGTGGATGTCCCTTTGGATGCTGGGCAACCGAAGCCTCCCACGGAGCAGCAGCACCAGCACCAGCTGGCAGAGGCAGTCACCGCGTTGCCTCCTTCGCCTGTGGCTCTGCCTCCCGCCCTAGTCTCCACTGTGCCCGCAGCAGTGCTTCTTCCTCCGCTTCCCATGCTCAACACTCCTCCAACTCCAGCAGCAGTTCCTGCAACAGTTCAAGCTCCAGTTCCAGCGCTTGTTCCAGCACCCATCTCGGCACCAGCTCCACCGCCACCCAGGCGCACGCCCACCAAGGCGGCGGCCAAGCAAATGGTTGCCCCACCGTTAACGAAGCCACCGCCCTCGCTGGCCGCCCTCAAGCAGTATCCTCCCGTGGAGCAGCAGCAGCCTCTGCCTGTTCCTGTGCCTCCACCCGTGCTGGTCACAGTTCCCCTGGCTCTCCAAGGGATGCCAGCTCCAGCTCCTGCCCTGAACGTGAAGATGATGTCAAAGCTGCCGCTGTACATGCCACAGCTCCAGCAGCAGGCGCAGCTCCAGTCGCAGCTCCAGCCACAGCTCCAGCCACAGCTTCAGCCTCAGCTCCAGCCGCAGCTCCAGCCACAGCTTCAGCCTCCGCCTCAACCTCAGTCGCAGCTTCAACAGAATCCCAACCACGCGGCTCCACCACCCGCCACCATGTTCGTGCTGGACCCCCAGCAGCCGCTCAACCTCACCAGCCAGCGGGGAGTGCTCCCAAAGCCGCTGCTCAGCGGGACAACGGGGGATCCCGGACTCGTGGGCTTGCCGCCGCATCATCATCGCGCCGGAGGAATGCCCGCCAGGCGGCAGACAATCTGCGGCTTCGAGGCACGCAACCTGCTAAGCGCGGACATGGACATGGAGCCGCTGGATTTGTCGAAGAAGTCGTCGCGGAAGTCCTCGCCAGCGCCGCCGCCAAGGATGCAGCCGGAGATGTCGGTGGTGGCGATGCCGTCACTGCCACTGCCTCTGCTGGTGACTGGAGGAGCAGCGACACAGCCAGTATCCCTGCCAACAGCTGGACAGCAAGCTATGCCCGTTCCCGTGCCCGTGCCCCTTCCCGGACAGCTGCAATCCCTGCCCATGGTGGCTGGCCTGCCCGCTCCCTTGGCCTCGCAGTATTACTCAAATCTGGAGCTGCTCAAGATACCGCAGGTGCGAAATCCCAACAATCCCGGCGTTGTGGTGGCCGCCAGTGGTGTTCCGCCTCCCCCCGTGATACCTCCCTCGACAGTGCCCAGCGTGATGCATAGCCAGGTGAAGGGTGGCAGCAAGAAGCGCTCGCAGCTGGATGGCACGACTGGCGGCTCCAAGAAGGATCACGGCAAGGGCCAGGCCAAGGCGTGTCCGCGGATGGATGAGGTGGTCAACAATCACATCGACGATGCCATCAATTCGGTCATCATGGCCGTGCAGGCAAGTCTGCCGGATGACGAGGAGGAGGACGCCGGCGGGGAAGCGGAGAAGGAAAAGGAAAAGGAGAAGGAGAAGGAAAGGGAGAAGGAAAAGGAGAAGGAAAGGGAGAAGGAAAGGGAGAAGGAAAAGGAAAAGGAGAAGGAGAAGGAAGCGGAGAAGCAAAGGGAGCGGGACAAGGAGAAGGAGAAGCTGAAGAAGCTGGAGGAGGAGAAGCTGCAGTCCAAGCCAGGCAACTGCATCCTACCTTTGCCCTTGCCTCAGGCCACTCCTGGCTTCTTGTTTGCTCCAACGCCAGCTGGAGCTTTGCAGCTTCCACCTGCAGCTATCCTGCCCGTTGTGGCTCCCACTCAGCCTCAGCCTTTGCCTGTGCCCGTGCCCGCCAAGAACCTGATGCCCAAGAAGCGTTCCATGCGCTCGAGGACCATCGACTGTCGCTCTGCCTTGCTGGCCCTGGATGAGGTCTCTCCTCCGACGGCACCTTTGCTGCCTTTGCCAGTGAATGGCGAGGCGAGGAGGGAAGTGCCTCCGATGCAGCAGGAAGCCTTACCACAGCCTGAGCAGGTTCCAGTTCCAGTTGTGACCGAAGGAGGCCTTAAGGATGCTTCCAGGATGGAAAGGAAGCTGCCTGTTCCTGGAGTCCCTGCAGCCCCACCTGAGACGAGGAAAGAGAAGGAGATGGAACCCAAGCCAGAGCCAGAGAGGAAGCCTTCCCAGGTTCAAACTCAGCTACAGCCTCATCAACGGGAGCAGCACCAGCGGGAAGAGGAGGAGGAGCAGCAAGAAGAGACAGAGCCCGAACCAGAGCCAGAAACCGCTCTCCCTGCCGCTCCCGTGCCCGTATCCGTCATCTCCGTGGCACCAGCTCAGGCGCTGGCTCCTCGTCACGCCACACCGCCGCCAGAGACCACCAACTGCAGCTCCTCGCTGACGGAGGAGCACAGCAGCAACCTGAACAACAACACCTCGTCCGGCTTTCACAGCCTGGCCCAGTCGGAGCAGCCAACGACGACGACGACGACGACGGCCACGATGCCAGGTGGGACTGAGGAACAGCTGCCCATCGTCGCTGTGCCAGCGGCCAAGGAGGAGGAGGAGCAGGAGACGGGAGACCCACTGCCCGCCAAGAAGAAGCAACGTCGGAGGCGAAAGAACGAACTGGCGGCCATTGTGGCGGATCAGCTCCTAGAGAGCTTCAAGATCGACAACGCCCGGCGGGACAACCTCAAGAAGCTGGAGAACCTGGCGTACGAGAAGAGCGAGGATCTGCTGCTCACCGGCATGCTGCTGATGTCCAGCACCAAGCGGAATGCAGCTTTGGGACCTGCGGCCAAGCTGGCCAAGAGCGAGGTAACCGAGACACCTTCGCATCCACCCGGACGTGGAAGACCAAAGCGTCGCCAGAGCTGTTACTATCGAAGGGGCAAGGGAGCAGGAGCGAGCAATGGAGCCCCAGGAGCTGGTAAAGCCACCAATGAGAACATCAGTCTGCTCAAGTCCTCGCTGGAGTCGTTCTCCATTGGCATTGAGAAGCAGCTGCTGGCCAAGGAGGCGCGCGAGGCCAAGGATGCAGCACAGCCCACAGCGGTGGCGATCTCCGCACAGCCTGCGGTTAGCTCCATCCTGCGACCCAGCATCTTGAGCAGCGCCGTGGCCAGGGAACAGCAGCAGCAGCAGCAGTCGCAGAGAACTCCCAGCAAGCAGCAGGAGAAGCAGGAAAAGCTGGACAAGACCCCTCAGGCGGCGGCCACCTTCAGTCGCGATCCGCGACTCAACAAGAACATCCACAAGGAGCCGCCACCGGGCAGCAGCAGTGGGAGCAGGGAAACCTCCAAGGAGACCTCCAAGGCGGCGACTGCCCAGGGCTCCAATGAGAATCCCGAGGAGGAGGACAACTACCTCACGGAGATAGCCAAGAATGTGAACGAGAAGATCATGTCGGCCACCACCAACGAGGACTTTGAGTTTGCCCACGACGAGTTCGATGGCGAGGAGCAGGACCAGGACCAGGAGCACGACAAGTACTACCGTCCGCCCACCTCGATGAGCGTGCGCAGTGCCCCGAACCTGAACGACGAGCACTCGAACTTTGGGTCCATGTGCGACGACAACACCAACACGGAGGTGATGGACATGGATCTGGACGACGAGATGAGCGTCTACACCAGCTACTCGCAGGATTTGGGACGCGGCGGACGCGGACGGAGGCGCAGGCGGAGGAGGAGCGTCCTGTTTACGCGGCGCCCGAAGAAGCGGACGCAGCGCAGCGAACTGGACGCCGAGAAGTACGGCTGCAAGCTGTGCGGCAAGAGCTTCTTCTCGGCCACGTCGCTGTCCAAGCACAACATGACCCTGGCCCATGTGTCCAAGGTGTCGGCCCAGGAGTACCTGCAGTCGCAGACGGCGCCTTCGAGTCCGCAAGAAGCGCGTAGCCTGGACCAGGAAGAGGAGCAGGAAAGGTTGCAGCAGGAGCTAAGGCTGCACGAGGAGCACGAGGAGCCACCAGCAGCAGTTCAAGCCGTGGTGGGAGCAGCTCCACAGCAGATGAGAGCCTCCGTGCTAATGGTTACCTCGCAGCTGGCCCAGCAGGAAAGGGAACGCGAGCGGGAGATGCAGCGGGAACAGGAACGAGAGCGAGAAAGGGAGTATCAGCAGCAGCAGCTGAGGGATAGAGTCCAAGCCCAGGAGGCCGCCCAAGTCCACCATGTGATCACCGAGGCCAGTCTGCGGCTGCACGATAACCAGCACAGTCCCACAGCGCCCTCCGCGGCCCGGCTCAACCTCAATCCGGACGAGCGGCTCTTCTACGAGTGCTGCAACATCCTCAAGAGCGCCGAGACGCCGCGTCAGCATGGCGCCGGTGGCACCTCGGTGATTGTGAGTGCCGGAAGGAAGCAGCCACCACCGCCGCCAGCTTCACCCTCGCCGTCGCCATCGCCTTCGCCCACACGCTCGCTGCCACCGCCGGCCTCGCCGTCGCCTTCGCCCTCGCGTTCCGCCTCACTGCCGCCGCCTGCATCGCCGTCGCCATCGCCACCGCCGCTGGTCCACTCCGTGCTGCCCATGCCGGCGGCTCCTCATCCGCCTCACCCGCCGCCAGCGCCAGTGGCCGCCGCTGTGTGCCACCAGCCGGTGATCCAGCAGCTGTTCCGCAATCCGCCCGCCGTGACGCCCACCACCACGCCCACGTAAGTGTAGTTAGGAATATCTTCTGTTATCCTGACCCTAATCCCTTCTCTCTCCTCTCCTCCACAGCAACCACAACCGACTCTCGCCCAGCTACTCGGCGGTGTCGCAGTTCTCAGCCACCACCACCACGTCGCGCTTCAAGACCAAGGCCGCCATGAAGGGCTACGAGAACGTGAACCTGCAGCTGGACATGCTGGAGCTGGCCAAGTCCGGGCGCGGGGTGTGCAAACTCACCGAGCTGGCGGACATTGCGCTGGGCAGTGAGAAGCCAGGCGGCGATTTTCTGCCCCACCTGCCGCCCACACCAGCGACTGCAGCGGCGACTCCAGCGGCCACTCCACCGGTGCTAGTCGCTCCTCCTCCCGCCCTACAACAAACGCCAACGCGCACGGCCACGCCCACAGTGACGCCAACGCCCATGGCCATGCCGGAGCACCAGCACCAGCAGCAGAGCTCCACCTCCTCGAAGACGATCATGCACGCGTCGATTATCAAGGCGGCGGCGGGGGTGGCCAGCTCGGCGACCCTGCCGCCGGTCTCCGGACGGATCATCATCCCGGATCGACCGTTCAAGAACATCGGGCTGGAGGAGAAGGCGCCCATTACGTTCCAGAAGCCGAAGACGTGCGTGAATCTGCTGCAGGAGCAGGACAACAACAGCGTCTCGACGGCCAGCTACTCGGATCGCGATGACTACGACTTTGGCACCCTGAGCTGTGACGGCGACGTGGATCCGGAGCCGGAGCCCGAGCCGGTGGTGAGAGTGGGAGCCGAGGCAGGACGCGGTGCGCTGCCAGCTGGAGGCGGAGGTAATCGTGCGGTGTCCACGTCCAGCTCATCGTCCTCATCCTCCTCGTCGGCGGCGGATCACAACAGCAGGAGTCCCGGCGGCAACGGCGGCGGCGGCGGTCGAGCTGGGAGCAGGAGCAGCAGCAGCAGCTCCAGTCGGGCCACCGCCAAGACCTTCGAGAACAAGTCGTTGATCATGGGAAGGATCTTTAAGCATGCGAGCAGCGCCAAGGCCTCGGCGGTGATGGCTGCCTCGGCGGCCATGCTGCCGGGTCCGAATGCGGTGCCTGGCCTGGCCAAGGTGAAGGCGCAGCCAAAGAATCAGGCGAATCTGGATCAGATCTTTGATGAGTTGCGAGGAGGAGGAGGAGGAGGAGTAGCAGCCAAGGTCACGGATGTTGAAGCAACGCCAGCTCAGGTCCACGACAGCTGGGGAAGTCATCATCCCCAGCAGCAGCAGCAGCAGCAACAGCAGCAGCACCACCAGCACCATCACCACCACCATCATCATCATCACCATCAGGTGGAGCCCATGGCTGCGCCGGCCGCTCCAGCAGCACCAGCGGCCATGCCGGCGCCCAGTGCCCTGCCTCCAGGCAGAAAAACCAAGTCAGCAGCTGGAAATACGGCCAAGAAGGCAACCAAGTCAGCGCCGCCACCGCCTGCCACACCAACAGCTGGCGTCGCCGCCGCCTCTGGATCCACATCCACCTCCTCCACCCGCAAGCCGCGCAAGGACCTCACCAAGCTGCAGTCGGAGCTGGGCATGAGCCACGAGGAGATCGAGCAGCTGATCGACGAGGGACAGCGCAAGTCCAAGCGCCGCTGCGCCACCAATCGCCCCAAGAAGCTGGTGGAGACCTGGAGCTCCGACGAGTACGAGGAGTTCCTCTCCACCAAGGACATCATCGCTCTGATCGAGCAGAAGGAGCAGCAGGAGCTAAGGCGGAAGCGGAAGACCAGCGAGGCCAATTCGCAGCCGGAGGCAGTGGCTCCCTCGCCGGCAGCCAGCAGGAAGGTGCCGCCAACGCCTCAGGCGGCGACGCCCAAGCGGAAGAACCGGACGAACGACAAGAAGCAGCAGCAGCAGCCGGCACCTGAGGTGGAGCAGCCCAAACCAAGGGCTAGGCAACGCAACCAGCCAGGAGCTCCTCCTGCTCCACCAGCAGAGGTGGTGCCACCTCCTCCTACAGCCAGGGGTAAGTCCAAAGCCACGGTGAAGGGTAAAACAGCAGCGACCAAGGCGAGCAATTCCCGGAAGAAGCGCAGCAAGGAGCAGCAGCCGCAGGAGGAGGAGGAGGAGGAGCAGCAGCAGCAGCAGCAGCAGCAGCAGCAGCCTGCAGAGCAGCCTGATAAGGCGGCTAGGACGCGCAGCTCCAGGCAACAGCCCAAGAGCAGGGCAGAGCCCGAACTGCTCCAGGCTCACCACCAGCAGCCGCCGCCTCCACCACCGCCGCAACCGCCGGCACAGGAGCTGGAGAGCCCCAGGGAGAGGATAAAGGCGCGCAACCCAGCACAGCCCCAGCCCCAGCCCAGGAGCAGCTCGGTGGCCACCAACCCGAACAACAACAACAACAACAGCAGCAACAACAAGAACCTGAAGAGCAAGCGAAGATCGCAGACGAACCGCCAGTCGCCGGCAAGAAGAAAGCGTCCCGCCACGGAGAAGCAGCTCTACTACTGGAGCAGCTCCAGCGACGACGAATTCGGACGCATGGACGCCGAGGGAGGCGAGGCGGGAACTGGGGATGCCAGCTCCAGAACGGGAACGGGCACAGGCGGCGAGCGACGGCGGGATCAGGCGACGACGGAACAGCTGGAACTGGAGGAAGCGGAGGAGGAGGCATCGCCGTCGCCTGGAAAGCATTTCGAGGAGAACGAGCCGTACCAGAAGCACGGCTGGATCGTGGGTGACTCGCACAAGAAGCTGGTGAAGCTGCTGGCCATCGCCAAGGGCAGCAAGAAGGTGGACAACTGCGGAGTGAAGCGGCGCACGCCCAAGCGCAAGTGCTAGGAGTGCGAGAATCTGGACGAGGAGAGTCACCGGCTGGCGGAGGAGGACGACGACCACGTCCACCTCCTCCGGCCGGACAGCAGCAACAAGTCATAGCCATAGGCCTCGACGGCGGAGTCGTCGGCGCGGGCAGCCGACGGCTACGACGAGGAGGACGACAACAGCAACAAGAGGAATCCATCGCCGCCATCGATCACATAATACGTACTGCCATTGTGTCATCATCGTTAAGCGTTGGGGTCAGCGCCGGATAGGGACTCGCTGGAGGCTCCAGCGGAGTCCTGACCTGGCCTGGACCCACTAACCGTATGCGGAGTATATGCAAAATATTTTTCTTTCTTTTAAACATCTAAGCGTTACATTATTTAGGTTTTTTTTTTATTAAGTGTATTTATAATTAATAAACGAAAGAAACAAAAAGGCGAAAATGC
>JAEIIM010038973.1:0-11198 GCA_018874515.1 Drosophila greeni | reverse complement strand
TTACCTTCTTTAGCCGAAATCCTTTGCACTCACTTGGCTTAGTAAATAATTAAAATACTTTCCCAATCATAATACCATTCTAATCATTATCTATTCCACCTTCTATTAGATTTCCCTCAGAAGCTGCTTAGTCAAAGGCCCTGCGGCCATCGCTCATTAAATACCAAACAAAGCGCGCTCCTTCTTATCCCGTCTTATCCTTGGCTCCAATCCTGGCTGCTAAATGGCCAACAATTATGCGCAGACAACGTAAATTTCAATGATTTCATTGTGTGGCTTTTCATTCGGAATTTATTGCACGAACCGCGTCAGCAGGGGTTAAAAAGGGGGTCCTGCGAATGGGATTTGGTTTTAGCCGCTGCTGCAAAAGTTGCCGGGGCCAGACTCTGCTGGCGGAAAATCAACATGAAAATAAAGTTTTATATTTATTATTTAAAGTGGTTGCTGGTGTGTAATTCTGCGAGTGTGTCGACGGCGATGGCAAATTAAATCGTTTCCATAAGCCCGCTTCGAGGAGCAACGCGGAGGCTGGCTGGCGCATTAAAGTTTTATTAATGAAGTGCCTCGCTTTAAGCAAACACTCTGGCGACAAGCCCTCCGGGGGGAGTGAAAAGGGAAAACAAGGAGAATAAAAAACATTCTCTGCATTCAATTTGCATTTTTCATTTCCATTTCCCATTTTCCCATTTTATGGCAGCGACCAAAACAAATGTTGCCATCGCTGTTCGCTGTCATTCAATCCAAGATCAATTGCTGTATAAATGACAAAATTATGCCAGAAAATTTGCAGTGGATTTTCTGGGTTTCAATTTGGCTTAATCTGTTCAAATGACCATCACTTTCCCCCCCTCCCACAATAAAAAAGTGGGATAAAAAAGGAAAACAACGAAAAACTAGTCAAAGCTGCAATTCGACAGATTCAATTTGCTGAGCGTCGAGTTTTATAAAACCAACTGGGAATGATTCGTGCGGAAAGCGAATGGTTAAATTGAGTGTGTTTCGTCTTGGTGTTTTTGTGTTTGTGTTTGATGATTATTAGGGGAGGACCTGGCACTCGAGGACTCGTGGGGGTCCTGGCCTTAAACTTGGAAGCAGCCTGGAGGGCTAAGAAATTCAATTTTGACTTATGTCGGTAAAGCCATAAGGCATTCCTATAGTGTGTTGTGTCCCAATATATCTCATTATTTTCTTACATTTTCCTCTGACTTTAAACTTGCCTTTAAGCTGGTTTAACATTTGGTCTAAGTTGCCCTTCCTGAACTCATATCTCAGGCAGCGTCTTTAGAGCCATTTCCACGTCTTCCTCCGCCGCATTGCTGCACATTGCACATTATGTGTGCTCCTCTAAGTGCCGAAAAAGATGCAGCAGCTGGAAACTTCGGGATGCTCCCACTAGTTCCTGGTTCCTGTTAGTAGTCCCTCCCCCACTATCTCCATCATCGTCAGCGGGTGTTCATATACACAGCGAAACTGAAATTAGAGGGCTCTTAAAGAAAAGAAAAACTTTTGGCCCAGTAATGGCTTCATAACACGCAACATTACAGGGCAATATAAGTGTGGCGGGGGCAGCTGTAGCTCCTGCTAATATGCAACTATATATTATGGGACACTATCCCCGCCAGTGCCTGGCATCTCTGTTGACTTTGGCTTTGGCGGCACCTGCAGCAGTGGAGGGGTTTGAGGGATCAGGGATCGGGTGAGGGAGTGGGGAGTTGGGAGTTGGGACCTGGAACCGGAAACAGGGTCCTGGAGCTGCGCAACAGCTGGCGACGAGCAGGAATGTAGCTGCCGTTAATAACTGTTATAGTTGTAATTATAATAAAACTTGACTCTAAGCAAGGATGATGAGAGGACGAGACAGGAGTTGGGGAAAAGCATATGAAGGCAATATAACTCACAGGATTTGAGATGTATTCTCTACTAGAAACTGTGGGAGCTTTCATAGATCTTTATTAGTTTCAAGGAGATAAGGATGCCTTAATTATTAAAGCCATAACTTATGTCAAAGTTAAATTAAAAATTACAATCAATAACCTTATACTTCTTACTCCTCCCTTGTACTCCTTTCAAAGAGCATCCAAGGATCGTATAGTACTTATCCCCCAACACAACTCCAGCTTATTAGAGCTTCATGTCCTGCGGGCGTTTGCTCTGCTGTCTTCCGGTTGGCGGTCCGCCATCTTGGCCAACCTCAACCTCATCCTCGTCCCCTTCCTGGCTCCTTGACTCGCACAATCCCGGAACGATTGCTGTTTGTGGCGGCAGTGGGAATCGCTCGACTTGAGCACACGGCAGCAGACGCACTTCAGCTGGAGAGGATTGGACGTGTAGGATGTGCAGCTCTCTATCGCCTGCCTGCCAGTGTAACTTCGCACTGTCTGCGATTTTAATTAAAATTTTTACCAAAATAGCTCGCTGGCGCGCTGGCTGGTGAGTGGCGCTGAATAGTTGGCTATCCGGGAAAATTTATGGCCAGGGGTAAAATCTGGGAAATCTGTGCGGCAAAAACTATAAGCTGACATGAGCGGAAAGTTTTATCTGCACTACACATACTCGTACCACACACAGGCAGTATCCCCATCCGATCGATGGCACTCGGGGCTAATGAATATTTTCGAATCGAAAGGGGAAAGCGCGGGGAGAGTGTGTTGCAACTGCGGTTTCTTTGTTGCCTTTCGTCTTTTGTTTTGGCCGCGAAGCTGCAGTTTCCGGCTTGCACCCTTTGGCTTTGGCCACGCCCAGTCGTGCGCCGCCCCCGCGGCGGCCATTAATGCCGAATGCCAAGCGCAATTGCAAAGGCGTCGAAGCATGAGTTGGAACGCTCTGAGGGCTGACATTTTTGTGGGGAAAACAACAATGGAAAAGGGAAAATTTTACACAAAAAAAATTAAATATTTGAGTAGTTTAATAATTGTAAATTAATTTCTAGAATGTTTGCCAAGAGAATTATAAGTAATGTTTGAATTTTATTATTATTAATTATTTTTACTTTAATTTCTGAAGCTTTTCTAGTTTATTTTAAATATCCAAATAAATTCCCAATTAACCACAATTATTTCTAGTATTTCATAAATTTAATTTAATTTAATTTACCTCCAAATTAACCCCCTGCTGCCCACTGTTTTGCAGAGGAGCCGCGGCGACCTCTTCGCCGCGCAATTGATGGCATCGATGGCAGTCGCTGGACTGCGATTTGAATCGCAATGGGACACAGAGCACAAAACCAAATTGAAGTTTGCCAGGACTTGTCCCGCCATTTCTTAGCCCCCCCTCACTCTTAACCCCTCTTCCCCCTTAACCCCTTGTGGCTTTTGCTATATTCTGGCGCTTTTTTTAGCACTCATTCGTTTCAGTTGCCTTGCCGCTCTGCCTGTTGCGGCTACTTCTTCGCCGCTCCTGCCCCTGGCTTTTTCTGGCCTTTGGCTTCTGAGCATTTATGGTCCATTCCATCCCAAAGCCTTTGTTTCGTACTCCTCTTGCCCCATGTCCTTATAGAGTTTTTTATGCCTTTTTGGCTGGCCACTTTCGCCGCGGCTTTTTGGTCCGCCATTTGCCGTTTGGCGTTTGCGTTTTGGTTTCTAGTTTAATTTAGGGGTTTCACATACGTCCGCAGCCTCGGGCCTCAGGCTTCTAGGATATATGGTACAGCATCATGAGAGTCACGGGTTCCGAGCTTACCTCCAGACTTTTCCAAGTTTCCATCCGTAAGGATAAGCCGCAAGGAAGCCTTGAAAAGTGCAAACTACTTTGTCGTAGCTTTGATTCTATTTATTAATATCAAATATAAATATTATCAATATATTTACTACCTAATAAATAATAATAACAACAAACCTGAACCTTAAATACTTCTTTGTGGCTTAGTGACCGGGCATGTGGTTCATCGTCCTGTCTCGATTTAATCCTGACTCTCTGGAGTCACCTTCCCATCTTGAAGGAAGCTGTTGCATCTGCCGCTTTTGGTTGACCGCCGGCAAAGTTTTTGGGATTTTTCGGTTTCCTTTATATTTTTTGTTGCTGTGTTTTTGGTCCGCTGTTGCGCCATTAAAACGGTCGTAAAAAGGCCGCCATCCCGGAAGAGCGAAGGCGCGCAGAAGGATACTATAGGAGCGACGACGCTCGGGGGGCGCTCATAAAGTTTTGGGGCGCGCCAGGATCGTCTAAACTTTTTCAATTCGCCGCGGCAACACCTACAAACTCCTACACTGAGACAAACTTACAGGGGGGAACTTTGGCTAGTCAGTCAATGGCTCCGATCCCCTCCCCCCGAACTCCTTTTTATGGCCAAAGGACTCTCAAGCCTCGTAAATTTTTAAGTGCAGCTCATATTTTGTCTTTTTGTTGCTTTTTTTTCCTCCTATTTGCTGCTGCTTTTTGGACTTTTGTTTTTGGCGAAATGAAATTGTTTCGCCGAAAAAACTTGTCGAAGCAGGGAAAATTTAATTTGCTTCTATATAAATATTGCGAAAGTGAATTTTAATCGTCCTACGTTGTGTGCCAGCGCCATCGTCGTCCTTTGAACATTCCTCGAAAAATTGAAACAATTTCCTTGGCAGCTGCTCGAGTGGCTCCGGTTCCCGCCCAGGTCCAGATTCCCGATCCCCCGGAGAGCCCGGCGGAACGGGTTATTAGTTTTCTATGTTTTTCGTTCAGCAGCGCCGAAGCCAGCGCCGGAATAGAGCGGAAATTGGTTTTTAAAAATCCATTATGGCCCCGAGACGGAGATCGCTCCGGGACATCCTGTTGATGATTCCGGGCACAAATTGATTGGGCCAGCCAGGGCCTTCCCCCGGGACTCCCCTGGCTCTCTCACCTGCCCGGGCTATGCAATTAACCAGCGATTCCGCCAACTAATTGGCGGCGAAGCAGCAGCAGCTTTCGACATAGAAATCAACATAATTGCTGGCGGGAAATTCCACTTGCGAGCAGCTCGCGGGATTTTTCCTTCAGCGAAATTTCCATCATTGTCGTTGCGCCGTTTCCTTGCCAACTGCATTTTTCCTTGGCATTCCGGCTCATTGGGTTTCGGCCCGAGCTTCTTGCATTTTCGACATCGTAAATAACTTGAGTATCGGCTTTGGTGCACTGGAACTGGGACTGCTTTGGCTAACGTTAGATTAATATATTAAAAAAAATTTAGTAAGAATTTATTGGCTCACTCTGAATATATTTATTAATGTTAAATTTTTGTATAAGCATCTTAAATTTAGTTCTTTAAGTTATAACCTTTAATACCTCTTTTCTCTGTTAATTTACTTTACATTTCTCTCCCTGTACATGGCACTTCCTGCGTTTGCCAGTGGCTTCCGTTTCATCTCCGCAAACACACACACACACGCCTGAGCACACTTCGTACGTTGGCAAACTGCAATCGATATCAAGATACACTTACAAAATTAACTATCGTCAACATACGTGCCTGGTAAATGCAATTACTTGGCGATTGACGGTTCTCCTCCCCTCCCAGGTTCACCCACTTTGCCATGTCCTGGGGATGCCAGCTTCCCTTGCCTCTGCCCCAAAAAGGAGATCTGCCACTAGTCTCTGTGTGTTGCAAGGTCACAGCGAGAGCTTGTCGTTGCAAGTCCTGGGTTGGGTTGCATAAAAGTGCATGGTAATTGCATTAAGCGCCGAGAAGTTGTCTCCTAATGAAGGCAACAAGCAATCAGGCAACAAACTGTTGCATTCAAAGATGTATTTATAAGTGGCAGGAATTTAATTTGAAAGGTATACAGGGTTTGTAGTACAAGAAGAATAAAATAAATATGCTTGTACGACAACAATCTGAGAACTTATTGTGTGGAGAACGTATTGAAAACAAGGATTATTCTTAGAGGAACTGTATTAACAAGGCTGAATATGTATGAAAAGTTAACAAGGGGACTTGAAAAATTAATACAATAAGCTCTACATACTGCATACATTAATTAAGAGTCATAGAAGTGCTTCAGAGTCTTGTAAAAACTTAACTAGGTTAGAGAAATGTGATAAAGCTTTCTCTCTAAATCCCAACCAACTCAATAAACTAACCAACAAAAACATTGTTTTAACAACATCACATGTCCGCGTAAATGTTTAAACTATCCAACGCAATCAACCGAAAAACCTGGCGAAAGTGTGGGCCTGTAAATAAATTGCGCATACGCCGCGTGTTTGCCTGAGGTCAACGAAAAACAAATGAAGGCAACACAGGACAGAAAAACAAAAACAGCAACTATTAAAATTATAGCTGCGTTTTATTTGCCATTTAAGGAGGCCAAAAAAGAGGGGGGCGCAGGGATATTAACAAATTGTAATTAGGCTTAGGCCGGGATTAGGGCCAACTTGTTGAATGGGGATTTTAATTGGGGACAGCAGTGCGGATTTTTGGCTTTCACAATGTCCTTTTGGCAAATTAAATTATTGCAGGCATGTCATGAATATGCATAGACGTCGCCGGGAATCCAATAAATTAATTTACGAAAATATTTTAAAATGTAAATTGCTCGGAAGCGAGTGCCAGTGCCAGGAATAAAATCACCGAAATGTTGTAAAGCTATGTCAATTTGATTTCGAAATGTGTTCATGTTCCCTCTCTCTCCCTATCTGGATTCTAATGAAAAGCCCAAGCGATTCGGGTAGAAATTTAATTTTATTGCTGCCAGAGCTCTCTGCTTCGTCCTGTTTCGTCCTGGTTCGCTCCCTTATCCGCCCAGTATTGGCCAAGACAAATCTCGTTTGCCAAGATTCCACGGTAAACATTTGAAAAGCGCTCTCAGAAGCCGGGCGGGAATCCCCCCTTCGGGCGCAAATAGAATTGAGATAAACGCATCCTTTTGTATCGAATCGCGAGCGCTTAGCTCTGGCTGCCTGGATTTTGGATTCAATCCGGATACCCATCCTCATCCTCATCCGCATCCGCATCCGCACATCCCTTACGCTGCCGCTGGGCTCTGGCTTCGGATCCTGCTCCTGCTCCTGCTGATGCTGCTGCTGATGCTCCTGCTGGAAGTTAACTGCGCCTCGTTGGGCCCACAAACAAATTTAATTAAATTGACTATAGCAATTTGCTTTGTGTGCGTTCTCGGAGGCGGAATGCGATGCGATGCGGATGTGTTGGATAACCGTTAAGTGGAGCGGCTTCTGGGCGCGATGCAGGATTTTTTACCAGGCCAGGATAGCCGAGATGTCCGCTAAAAGGTACTAGGTAGGAGTAGGGTTTATGGGACTAGGACTTGGGGGAGCTACATAATACAAATTAAAAGGTATAAAGAAATATTATACCTAGAGAAATCTCTTTAAAATAAACTAAGATGTTACTATAACATATTTTTTAGAGCCTTGTTAAGTCCCACTTAGGACATTCCTTAGTCGTTTCAGTCCCTTTTTCAGTTTCCTGCATCTGCTAGGGATTTCTTTGGCAACTTTTATATTTTTTCGCGCTCCATAAAGCAGCCAAAGCTGCCGACAAGTGTGTGTGTGTTTATATCTGTGCCAGAGTGTGGCTATATAGGTGTCCGGGTGGGCGTGGCAGCCCCGCCTCGCACTTTTCATAATTAATTAGAAGCTGACGAGTCTGGTCGAGTTTTCCCAGACTATCCGCTTAGGCGCCCCACTCATGATGAGAAGTTTTGCGACAGAATTTAGAGAGAATGTCTCAGAAAATATATACAGAAATTCAGGGGGAAAGTTGCTGCATCAGGTGCGGTCTTATTTGGGCTCTTGCTTTCGGGAAACTTAATTTGTTTATGCACAAACATGATGGTCCTAAGCTACTTTATGCAGCTCGCCCCCACTTCCCGATTGCATTATGCCCCAGTATATTCATACATTTACAAACAATTTCGAGATTGAGGCTCACAAATTCAGGTTTCATGAAAGCCGAGTGCTTTGGGCGGCTTCCAGCTGCACAATGGACACGTACGTAAAGCCAGGTGATAAATTAGCAGGTGATTCATCACCAGAGCTAAGACTTTGTCCTGATTGCGGGCTCGGCGGTGAACCGATGTGTTTTCACCTTCGGCCTCTCGACCTCTGTCAACTTTTAGCTTTTCACAAATTATGTTATGCTGGACAGGGGACTGAAAAATTTGATATAAAATATATATACGGGTTTAAATTTTAAGCCTAAAACGAAAGATTGTTGGAAATTTAAGTCAAGGCTATGGTAAAGCTTAACCAAAGTTAACTTTCTAAATAAAGGAGTATACAAATAAGATTACCTGGTTCTTGGTCTTTGCTTATTGATAATTATAATATGTAAAGTTTATTTATAAGAATTTATTCACACCCCTTTACATCCTTCAGTTTTTATAAAATATTTCTTAACCCCCTTTGTAATTTGTATCTCTACCCGGTTGACCTTTAACCCACTCTGCACTGACTCTCAGCTAAAACTTTCATTGATCATTAAGTGAAACTTTGGCCATAAGTTGAGTAACTTTCACCTTATGCTCGAGTCAAGTCCCTGGGTGACGAAAGGACACTCTCCGCACTCCGGGCTCCCCTCGATGTTGGCCAGCCGCAAATGGCAATGTTTATTAGCCATAATGATGCTGACAGTGCAGCGAGGACAGCGAGGACAGCGGGCCAGGCGTTGCCATGGAAAATATGTCCTCGTTGCCGGGACAGCGTGTCCTGTAACTTTGAATAAACTGGAAGTTTTGTGTGCGGCGAGAGAGAAGCAAACAACAGCAAGAGCAAAAATCGTGCCCTGATGCTGCTGCCTGATGCTTTTTAATGCACTTGAAGAAAGTGGAGGATATGAATAAGGTTTACTTAGAAATTTCAGGTAATGTTTTAGCTGTCATTTAACACTAGTATTTAAATACTTTTGCTTAAAGAAAATCTCTAAAGGGAGTCCTGTTTTTTAAGTTATATATTTTTAAAAAATCTTGAACCTCCCTGAATACCTGTCTCAGCTCTCCTGGCTTTTTCCCCATTTTCCTTTCAGTGCAACCTCTTCGCTTTCACCTCCACTACTCTCCGGGACAATTTTCCTTGGCTATTTATAACTGTCATTGCCCGGCTGGCTCGCTGGCTGTCTGTCTGTCCTTCTGGCCGTCCTCCTGGCCATCTTTGTTGTTGCCGCGGAGCGTCTTTATTTCGTTTTGTAGGTGAGAGAGAGCAGCGCGCATCCTTGGCCGCTGGAAAGGCTCACCAATCACTCGTCGCCCGGCGCAAATTGCGGTCATTTCTTGTTGTCGCCTCAGACGGCGGGAATTACAAGCCCCAAAGTGGCTAATTTGTCACTCAAGAGGGCAGCCCGCAGGACAGCTGGCCATGCAAAGTCCTTGCTGAGTCCTCTTGGGCTCAGTCTTGAAACCTAGTCTCCATCTCAGTCTCCATCTCAGTCTGCAATCCCAGTCTAAGACTCAGTCTCAGGACCCTAATTCGATCATCCGTTCGAGTGCCTGCGAATCAATTGCTCATGCCGTATGGACAAGGATGCGAATATCCATGGCCATATCCTGGCACATCCTCTCCGAGTAAATGTTTTGCCTGGCAGAATAACAAAGGGATTGAGGGTATCGCAGCCCGATGCGATTCGCATGTCCAGCTTATACCCTCCATCGCCTTTATTGCGATTTTATTGAGCAAAAATGCAACTTTTGAGCATGCAAAAATGTTTCGCATGAATTGCCATTGTGCCGGAGAGGGGGAGGGGCGGTACAGGGGGGTGGAAAATGAAACGGAAAATGGGGGCGGAGCCCTGGCGAAAAATGTCTGTGCCGAAAGCAGGAAAAGCTGATCAGACAGTGGAGTTGAGTTCAGAACCTAAGCACTCTTCGATGTGTTTGGGTTTGGATTTATAACTTTAAAGGTTATTTTAAGGATTAAATAAATATATTTAAAAAGGTTTAAATTATTGCATTTTGATTATGGAACTTTTTTGTATTGTAAATAAAATAACAAGCGAAATCTATAATGATTTTGATGGGAAAATTATTTAAAAAGAGCAAGAAATGCATAATTAATTACATATAAATACTTAGCTTCATGCAGCACTTAACATAATCCCATTTAAATATATAATAAATTATTCATTCTCTGTTTTTCTATGATTTAAATGTATAAATAATTACTTAAACAAACTTTTACTAGATTTTAAAGTCTTTACCTCATATAAATCCTTAGATAAAAACTTAGAAAGTAGAGACTTAAGTGCGAATTACTTTCACTTTCCCTTTGGAAAATCCCCTTAACCGTGGCTCATCTGAATAAAAAAAAGTATGAAAAAATACCCAAAACCCGGACTAAAAAGTTGCTCATCTCTGCCCGGCCGGCACAATGCAAATGCATTGCATCTGATTTTCGTTACGCCCCCCTCCGGCAATTGGATTTGCGTACTCGAGGATAAACATTTCAATTGCCGTCCGGGCCAGTGCTTCATTACCTTCCTCACTTCCCCACGAGAATGCCCTGCTCTTTGGCATTGTGTCTGGTGAGCCAAACTTTTTCAATCTGGCCAAAGCTGGGAAATGCGAATCGAATGGCAACGAAACGAATCGAAAGTATTGCAAATTAATTTGCATGAAATCGGGCAGTGGCGGTGGTTGTGGCACGGGGCCAGCGGCGATGTGAGCTTATTTTCACCCCCTCCGGTGGTGCCACTAAATTATGCAAATTAAAATATTGTACACATAATTACAAATGTAAATCGCATTAATGTTGCATGGCCAGCGAGTGCGAATAGTCCTGGCAAAGTCGATATAAATTTGTGGTCAACATATCACTGGAGGAGCTCACTCACCTTCCGGCTCTGAATGTTTACACACATTTTGGATAAATAACCCCGGGTCTATAATGCGTTCGATCCATCTCCCATTCTGAGTTTTTGTTTTATGTTATTTTTTTGTTTGGCAAACGGCAAATGACCGCAAATGATTTTTATAGCTGAGTTAATTGAGGTCCAGGGCGCGGTTTTCATTTGATTAAGTTTAATAATTGCCATGGAAAAAGCGCAAATATTTGTATCTGACATTTGCACCGCCGCGGCACTGTTGACTTCAATCAATGTTGAATCGCAGACGCACATATTTAAAGTTAAATAAATATTGGTATTGTGAACTGTTTGGAATATTCTAGGGGAACTGGGCCCAAAACCGCAATGTGATTAATACCATAATTATAGAAGTCTACACAAAACACTGGCAGAAAAAAAAAAGAGGGCTTGAGTTTTAAATTTGATTGAATTTAAAGCTTAAATAAAATATGTG
>JAEIIM010038970.1:0-13575 GCA_018874515.1 Drosophila greeni | reverse complement strand
GTTTTATATTACAAACTCTCCTGTTAATTATTAGTTTTCAAAGAAACTTTCTTTGATTGATTCACTTAGCTCGTAGATCTTAACCGAGGTGACCTCACCTGAGACCACTCAACTCCCATGTAAATGCCTGAAAATTTAATTAATAACCCACTATGACCAGGTGAACCCCCTGGCAAGAGGAGGTCGACCTACAGCAAAGCCCATGCCCAGTCATGCTCGGCTTGTCCGACCTGGCTTGGAGCTGTCCCACCGCGGCGGCGGCGGATCTCTCGTGGAGCTCTCACCACGTCAGCGGGACGGACAAATGTTTGCACAACACACGATAATGATGACAAGCCAAATTAGCTACTAATTTTCACAGACACATGAACGAGGGAATGAGGGTCAGATCGGAGCGCCAGGACCTCACACAGCTGACGTTCGTTAATGTCTGGCACCGGAAGTCGAGGTCGGGGGTGAGGAAAGCCTGATGCTGATCCAAAGAGTTGCCTTGGAAATTGCCATAAATCAGCATTTGATTATCCTTTGTCCCGCCTAATTTTACCTCTCGACTAATTCTCTGCTGCTCCTCCTCATCCTCATCGTTCTCTTCCTCTCCGGCTGCATTGTCATGTGCGTGTTGGTTTGTTTTTAATTTATTAATTACTAGGCGGTTCCGCCAGCACTGCCAGCCGAGTCGGATCTCGGATCTGGTTTGGGCCCAGGGCTTCCGCTATTAGCGAAATCTCCTCATCTGCCTTCTGGGTGATCCGCCTTGTCAGCGGCCAGCGTTGGGCCGCGGCTAACGGTTGTGGGGAAGAGTCCAGAAGAAAGCCAGACTCTGACTGGTTTTTAACCCATTAAAAGTGTGGTGGAAGTTCTTTTTTTGGAAAAATGTAATGTTTTGGTTGGGAATTTAAGCTTGAAATCTAATTTGTTTCTATTGGAAGCTTTTGAAATGGTTTCAAATGTTTTTAATGTTTAAATTTTAGCAGCAATTTGCTGCTATATTAGCAATTTGCATTAAGAAAACCTAAATGACACTGAGGTCTCATTGAGTTCAATCTGTAGAGATTTTTCCATCATTATATCCTGTAGTAGCCATTTCCGACCCTATAAATCATATATATTCTTGATCAGCATCAAAAACCAAGTCAAACTAAACAGGATTTTAAAGAAAACAAAAAAAAAAAAATTTTTACAATTTTTTCAAAATTTGATAAGGGGTTACATCATCATTTTTTTCAAAAATTGGAAAAAAATTTAATTTTCAGAAATGTTAAATTTAGTATACAGTTTTTTAAAGCTTATAAAAACTAGCAGAAAAAATCTTTCCGAATTAAAATTAATACATTTTTGGCTGAGTTATGATCATTGCAAATTTGGTCTCTTGCTCTCTGGGGACTTTCTAAAAATATTTTTCTTTCTTTTCTTATTTTAGAATACAAATAATTAATATTTTATATAGTTTTCAAGTACATATATTTTTATACAATCTACACTTGATGTGTAATAATATGTCTTATTTTTCTATACACAAAAAACTAAGTTAAGATAATTATTGTTAAAGGAACTTCCTAATCTTACACACTTATTTGGGCTTAAAAAACCTCCTCAGCAGTTCCTTCCTAAGGGTTCTAAGTCTAAAACATAGAACTCCTTCGCTCAACAACTAACAAAGTAAACAAAATTAACTTTAAAATGCAACTTTCTTCTCCCTAAATAAACACCCAAATTATAGGCTTGGGTTAAGGCAATATCTCAGCTTAGAACAAGTCAAAACCCTCCGCCTGAGACACCCCCTCTCTCTCCCTCGCCAAGCCGCCTCCACTAAACAGCGGCTGTCAGGCGTTCCAGACAACTGCCACTTGGCTACCCCAAAACATCCGAGGAGGATCACTCGGCGCAGAGCTGCAAGATCACCTCGGGTGGTCGGAGGACGTCACTCAGATTGAAGTCCGGCAAATGAGAATTGCCCGGGACGGCGGCGAGGAGGGAGCTCATACTGACCAATCTCCATCAGCTCCATCTCGCCTGGATTTTTAATTAAGCGTGGCCTGCACCCGAGGCCTTTCGTCAAGTAGCTCTCCACGCGTAGCTCACGGCTCGGATGTGGAACAGGTCTTGTTAGTAATTTTTAATTTGAGCTCTTCTGACAGCCAGCTGTCATATAAATTTAATTGAATTTACATTTTTATTAATTGCCAAGCCAGCTCGGGAGCCCAGGCATGAATGGGAGATGAGCTGGCTGACTGACTGGCCGACTGACTGGCCACTCAGCAGCACAGCTCCAGCTCAGGGTCCATCTCCATCTCCGGCTCCCTGCTCCCTCCTCCATCTGCGGTTCGCCCTGTGAATGAATTTAATTTGAGATGATTTGTTGATGGTTTCGTTGCGGTGATTTCTTGCTGACTAATTTAATGTGATTTTTAAATTGCCAGCAGACGAGGCAGGCCAAGGCTGAGTGTGTGGCCTGCCAGGAGGGAGGGAGGCATCTCTCTCTCCTCGGGAGATTGATTGGGCTTTGGTGCTCCCTCCGGAGGCGGGGGCGCATTTTTACGGATTTAATGAGATGACACGCCCCTCGCTGGGCGATAGAATGGCGGCCTGGGAGATTTCCCCGCGCGATCATTACGAACTAATCTAATTTGCAAGCTCCGCGATGACAATCGAAGCCGAAGCCGGAGCAGCCCCCCGCTTCCATCGATCCTCGGATCCCTCCTTGCTCCATCCTCCGCCCTGTCCAGCGCTAACGAGGCGTTCTTTCTGGCTCTCCTTTCGCGGGACCCTTTCTGTGGTTTAATTCGCAAATCAAACAACCGCAGGGCAGAGCTCGGCAATTCGCGCATAAGTAAATTAAAAATAAATTTATGTGCGCGGCCAGAAACGGGTTCGCGAATGCAAATCCAATTAAAATTCATCGGGGGAAGGAGGGTGACAGGGGGAGGGCGGGGATCGCATCCTGGCGACTGGCGCTAAGCCGTAAAGCGAAGCTGTGCGCTGATTTAAAACACTGCGGGGCGTGCTTATTGATTAAATACAAATTGCATTCATTCATCATCAGCTCTGGCGCGCTCGGTTAGAGGATATTGGTGTTTCCCTTATTGTTGCGGCATTTGCTGGCAATTAAATTACGATTTGTGGCGGATGTTCTGCGGGTAATTTGCTTTTTTACGCTTAAAAGAGTTGGAAACTGGAAAAAATAGTTTGAAAATACGCGCCAACTGGAATGGTTGGAGTCTCCACTCTAGCAGTATGACCAGCTTCTGTGGAAGCAGAATAAAATCCCTCGTGTGACCAGCCTTCATGAAACGGTCACACCCCAAACAGCTGTTTAATTATCTTTTCTATTTCTTATTTATTGCATTGTTATTGTGTTTGCACTGATTGCAGTTTATTTTTTACGTTGTAGATTCCATAACTAAAATGCAGAGCGTCCTGGACATCACTAAAAGATTTTAAAACCAACTAAAACCGTCATAAAATCCGGAAAAAACAGCTGCTCTTGCATGAGCTAATCGTCCGAAAGTAGAGCCGCGCCTCTGGAGGAACAAAAATAAGGAATTCCATGCCAGGAAGTAGTGACACACAGCGGCTGGTGGCCGCGGAGGAGGATGACCAGATCCTGGGCTCGGAGGGCAGCTTTGTGCCCGCCTTCAGGCCACAGGAGCATCAGGAACACCACCTGGCCGATGAGCGATGCCTGCTGGAGCGCCCCGAGGACGAGGTGGTGCTGGTGTCCAATGAGCCCACCCGCGGACGACTCTTCACCTACATTGTGTTCTACCTGCTGGGCATTGGAACGATGACGCCCTGGAACTTCTTTGTGACAGCGGAAGATGTGAGTAGTGCCTGCCGGGGAGGGGTTGGTTGGGGATGGAATTAGTTTTCATGAATGAGTGGAAATTTTCCAGCCCGCATCTGAACTTCGCACATCCCACCCAAGTGGGCCAAGCGTAACTCTAAGGCGCGCTGCTGCTTATCAGCTTTGGCATTGTTTTTTTGTTTTGTTTTTAACGACTTGAACGACGATAACTCTTTGCATTTTCTTTGTGTTTTTGCTGACTCAAGCCTAACCCTTCCTCGCTCTCTCTCATTTACTCTCTTTCCTCCAGTACTGGAAATACAAGTTCCGCAACACCTCGCTCAATGGCACGGATCCGGACGAGGAGCTCACCCCGCTGCAGAGGAGCTTCACCTGCGATTTGGCCCTCACGGCCACCATTTCGGGCACAACCTTCCTGCTGCTCAATGCCATCTACGGTCATCATGTCTCGTTGCGCGCAAAAATGGTGGGCACTCTGTGGCTGATCCTCATCCTGTTTGGAGTCACCACGGGCTTTGTGACGGTCAACACGGACAAGTGGCAGGAGCAGTTCTTCCTGATCACACTCATCATTGTGGTGCTGCTCAACAGTGAGTTGCTGCAGCTATTTCCCTAAAATATTTCCGTTTTAATTTTTATTTTAAACCCTAGTTTCTGCGGCCACAATGTCGGGCGCTCTGTATGGCGTCGCTGGCCTCTTTCCCTCCGAGTTCATGACGGCCGTGGTCAGCGGCCAGGCTCTGGGCGGCATACTTACAGCGCTGGCCTTTATCCTGGTGCTGGCCTTTGACACGGGCCCCAATACCACGGCCTTCATCTTCTTCATCGTGGGCGGAGGACTCATCCTGCTCTGCCTGGTCTGCTACGAGATCCTGGCCCATCAGCCCTTCTTCAAGTATTACCTGGAGGGCGGCGACAAGTACAAGGTAATCAGGGCTGTGCCTGCGCACAGTCGCAACGACGAGGGAGACGGCGAAGTGGTTCTGGAACCCATAATGCGGCAGGTGATGTCCAAGATCTATGTGCATGTGATTTGCCTGGCGCTGCTCTACGCCACCACGCTGTCGGTGTATCCGGCGGTCACAGTGCTGATGCAGTCGGAGTATGGACACAGCGAGTGGACAGGTGAGTTGGTTGCATCCCTTACTCAATCTTTGACTTAACTGATTCCCCAAAAAAGATGTGTACTACCTACCCGTGGTCAACTATCTGTTCTTCAACTGCGGCGACTACTTTGGTCGCCTGTTTGCCGGCTGGCTGGAGCGGCCGGTCAACCAGAACACCTCGCTGCTCCTCACTATAGTGCGCATGGTGTTCGTGCCCTTCTTCCTGTGCTCCAACTCCAGCGAGCACCGGTTCCTGCCCGTCCTGGTGAAGCACGACTACTCCTTCATAGCCATGATCATCGTGTTTGCCCTGTCCAACGGGTATCTCACCAACATTCTGCTTATAATGGCCCCCAAGAGCGTGAAGCAGCACGAAAAGCAGCTGGCCTCGTCCATTATGGCGGCCGCCCTCAGCTGCGGCATGGCTGTGGGCTCGCTGCTCAGCCTGGTCTTTGTTCAGATGCTGTGATGAGTCTGCCGCCGCCCCATGGTGCCTTAGAAAATTGTAGAATCTTTTTAAGCTTTACAAGTTTTATGTTACCTGACATTCTTCCATATCGTTAGGCTTAGGTCCCCTTATCAATTTAAATTTGCAATTTTAAGAGGTCCAAAATTTGCCATTGCCCCGAGATTTTATATCCTTTTTTTTATTCACTCGTAACTAGGTTTAAGCCTGAAAGTTTTTTCTAATACCTTATTATTAGGAGCGTCTATAAAGCAATATGTAAAAGGCTGTATGATATTTCTTTGGTTTAACGTTTATTGTTTTATTTTATTTCTGCGGATCACAACAACAATGTGGATTATTTTTATTTTGGTTTTTCGACATTATTCTTGAAATTAACTAATGAACGCCATTGTAAACACCGACTGTTTGACTGCAATTGATTTTAAAATGTACATAATTGTAATTAACGTGTATTTGTTTATTGGCCTGCAGTGATGGAAAGTAAATAAGATTATCATGTTAAAGAAAACAAATTTTAATAAATCCAAGATTTTAATTTACTTTTGGGGCTTTTTATTAATGAATACTACAAAATGTGGCATCTTTTGGGCTGAAAAATTGAGCGACAGGGTTTTAGCAAAAGTAGTGCATACTTTTGGGCATAATGTTCATTTCCAGTATTTTACAGTTCGACAAGCACTGAACTCATTGAGATGACAATTTTACAGTTTTACAAGCACTGGACCCATCGAGATGCAATTTTTACAGTTTGAGAGTCATTGGTCACTTTCAAAGTCGAAATGGTCCAGTGCTTGTAAAACTGTAAAAATTCCATCTTAATTGGTCCAGTGCTTGTCAAACTGTAAAATGTTCATCTCAATGGGTTCAGTGCTGGTCAAACTGTAAAAGTTGAGTTTCATTCCATTAAGCACAAAAGTATGCTTTAGTTTTTTAATTTTCAACCAGCTCAATTGCATTCAGCTTAAAAGATGCAAAAAAATATGGAACTAAATTAAAAATGCCCAAAAGCAGGAAAACATTTGAAATTTTTCGCCCAAACCAGAAAAATACTACAAAAAATAAGGAAAACCTTATTTCAAAGCGGAAAAATAGGTTAAAATTAAATTAAACACACTAAGAAACTGCTTTAAAACTCTTGTAGGTGCAGGGCTTGTTATTTTAAAGTTGGAATATCCAGTTAAATTGGTTTTAGTTGCCTGTTTTTTTGTTAAGTAAACTTTTATCTTAAATTCTTGCTAACATCAAGAGTTTCTGTTTATGGTAAACGCTTTATAAGTGTGCCTGGGCAATATATAATTGCAACAACGGGGTTTCGGTTCCACAATATGTATGTTTATGCATGTAGATTTGTATATAACTCTAGGGTAAGTCTAAACATTTATTTAACTAGTTGATGTTAATTAGGCAACAACAAATTCGTGAGTTGCTCTGCTCAAAATGTATCGTTTCCGATCCTCTCCATATTTTTTATTGTTATTATTATTCATTCCTTTCTTTTGTTTTGTTCTTTCCTCCGACATGGGTTTTTTCTTGGTGTTTGACACCGATTTTTGCTTTTCAATTTTTAAATTTCATTTTCGTATATTTTAGGTTTTACGTTTTAGGTTTTTTTTTTTGGGGCTTCTGATGCTCATTTATCGTTAACTTAGCTTAGCGAAAACACACACACGAACAACAAACACCGATTAAAGCCATTCTTTGAAGTGGGAAGTGGGGGTATTCTGAATAATTATCGGGGCGACATGCAAAAGAGTATTAAAGCAACTACGATGCGATAACGACAACATCGACAACGGCACACAGATACAGATACAGATACAGGATGCAGATGCAGATGCAGAGATGCAGTTAGAGCTGACCGATCGAGTAATGCTTACATACGTACAACACCAAAACTATTTTCGAATTTCTGAGTTACTGAGCTGCTGCTACTAGGGATTACGGCTGCTGCTAGCTGTATTTTGTATTGTATTTTGTATTTGGATAAGATACACAGAGATAGACACCGATTCGAGACAACGATAGACGATAGACAACCAATCGATATACACGATATGCACACACAAATACACTAAGTACAGTCAGCGCAGCGTCTGGATATTGCTTTGTCGGCTATAGTAGTCGTATCTGATGCGGCCCAATCCTACTATGAAAACTACGACACATTACAACATCGATTTGGGAGGAGAGACAACACACTGAGACACTGAGACTGAGACACTGAGACTGAGACACTGAGAGCGATGGAGCTTGGAGTCTTGAGTCGATTCTCGAGTAAGAGTTATATGGGAAATTACAACATCTAAGGTGGTTCTGCCGTCCGGTGAAATGTACTTTCAACATCATTATCTTTTGATTATTCTCATAGTGTTCTTCGTTAAGATTTACGTACGTACTCGCATGTAGGTTGTGTGTGGGCGGTTCTTGAATTTTGGCAGCTCTGCTTCTGGGCTCTGTTTCGTTCTCGGCTTCGGCTTCTTCCGGCTGCCTTCTCCTGGTTCTTGGTTCGTGTTTACCTAGGGTAGGGGGAGAGTGGTGGTGTCTGGTCTACGATAAGGGGTTGAATATATACGCGACTAGGCTGGCATATTTCAATTTTTTGATTGTCATTGAGACAGGCGGCCAGGGCTTACAGTTTGGGAGGCATGACTAGGAATGTCTGGCTCAATATTGTATCGAAAATATTGTAAAATTTTGTATATCGTATATATCGATGTATATATCGATTTCTATTTAAACTTTCACGTATATTATCGATACAGTATCAAGATTTATGTCATCCCTAGACCCTGCTCCTTTGAACTGTGAACCCCCGCCCTTACTCCTGCTTTCTTTCTTTCGTTTTTCGGTTTCTTTGGACTCTAATTTTCCTCTTTTCTTTTTGGTGTTGTAGGTTGTGTGCGACGTCGTCTGTGTGTGTGTGCGTGTGTGTTTGTGCGTGGCATTCGGGTGCGCGGGAAAAGATCGTGGGGAAAACAATTCGATAGGCTTTTATTGGAGCTCCGTAACAACTAAATAAACGTAAGGGTAGTGACTAAGAAAACAATCGAGAATAAATATATAATAGCAACCAACCGAAAATAATAATTGACTAAGTGTTGGCCTAGACTGCTTAGCATCCGCTTAGAGATTCATTCGCACGGCTGCGCCGCGTCTGCCTTGTGCGAGGAGAGCCTTAAACTAATCGTATATAAATTAGGCGTAAATGTAACATTTAAAATGTAAATGTAAAATGTAAAAGAGTAATACACACAACCACAATTAGCATTAGACAAGTTCGTATAGACAATAAATTATGTACTTAGATCTGCTGCTGCTTAACTAGACACTCAGAGTTTCAGCGAAGTTCGAGTAGGAAGAAACCGTGCGGTTCGTCGGGGCTTCACCAGATATATATAGTATTTGTTTAGATATATATAGTACACCGATACTGCGAAGTACGTCAACAGTTAGACTACAAAGTACATCATACATGCGAGAGAGTTACAACTAGTTTGTTCAGTTAGAAAACGCGATTCGCTTGGATTACGCTCGAGGGTCGAGGTCAGTTCCTGTCCAAAAAAGGGGTTTCGGGGGAGTGTTTGGAGGGCAGGGACTGCGCCTCGCTGCTTAAGATCTACGAAGACTTTTTCATTTCTATGTTTCTGCTGCAAATACTGAAGACTAACAACTTGTAGAGACACAATTAAAACTAGGTTTTTACGGAGGCCCGAGGCCCCTTTACGTTTTCATCTCGGCTCCTGCCGCAATGCTGTTGTGCGACTTGGCCGGCGATATGCCGGAGAGGCCACCGGCAGCCCCGGCCTCCAGATTCAGGGTGAGATTATTGGCCGCCGCGGAGCCGGAGCCGGAGCCGGAGCCCGAGCAGCCGTGGTGATGGGGTCCGTGGAAGAGCACCAGGAAGCCGCTGCTAGAGACACAGCTGCGTGACTCTGCGTCCTTGTCGAGGATCTGGCGAGCCTGGTAACAGTGTGTTTATGTTGGTAGGTAAGACCTAAGGGGAACTTGTGCAAGCACCTACCTTGGAGCGATGATCCGCCAGGGCGTTGCGCACCGAGTCGTGCTGCTTCTGCAGCTCATCCGTCCGCCGGTCGAAGGTCTGCTTCAGACGCACTCGCTCCGCCACGCCTCGTTCCACCACAGAGCTGGCCACCTCGCGTTTCATTCTGCGGGGGAAAACAGAGATTAGCAAGTGCAGAAAGCAAGAAAAATTAGGATGATCCACCTGACTAGCTCATCCCGATCCCGGTGCACCGTGGCCAGATTCTTGACCTCATTGCGTCGCGCCTCCTGCAGCTGGTGCATCACCTCGCCGGTGACCTTGTCGAGGGAGGCCTTCAGCTGCTTCACCTGCGCCGACTGCGAGGCCTTGAGCACCTTGTCGGCGGCACCGTAGATGGCCTCGTGATACTTCTCCTGCAGCTCCCGATACTGCGACGTGTACTCCCGGCAGGCGCTGCGCAAGCGACTCTCCTGCGTGCCGCCCTCTTGGTTGCTCCCTCCAGCCAGATCCTCGCTGGCGCCAGCGCTTTCCTCGCTGCTGTCACCCAGATCCAGGGGACAGGCGGGCACCTCCACGCCGGGCTCGCTGTTCGGAGAGAGACAATTACTAATTTCAACGGCGTCGTCTGGCAGTGCCACCTGGGTACCCGCGCCCGAACACTTACAGACTCTTGTTGCTCAGCCGCTTCACCAGCTTGTTGGTGATGGCGAACTTGGGCTTCTTGCCCTCCAGCGGGCTGGACTTCTGGCCGGCGATCTTGACCTTCTCCTTGTCGTGCTTCTTGCGCAGCGACTCCAGCTTCTTCTCCATCTCCAGCCGCTTCTCCTTGACGCTCTTGTGGTCCAGTATCTTGTCCAGCGGCTCGGCCACCACCAGGTCCACGTCGAACTGCGAGGACTCCACCTGCCGTATGGAGGTGCTGACGGACTGGTCCAGCGAGTGCTGGTGCTGGATGGAGGGCGCCACAATGGAGACGCAGTCCTGGTCCCCTCGTCCGCCATCCGTGCGGTCCATGGCCACACAGTCCACACTCATTGCCGCGGCCGCCGAGATGCTGGCCCTGTGCTTGGGCGAGGTGGCTAGCGACTCCACCGGACGCAGCTCCTTCTTCTGGCCACCTACTTGGACGAAAACGACTGGAGGATCAGAGACAGAATCGAGCAAGGGGAGCGAGGGGGATAAGGGTTCAGGTGCAGTTTGTGTGTCCGTCAACCGTTGGGTGTGGAGTGTCGAGTGTTGAGGGGGGAAAGTGTGGTTGTTGGTGGTGGAAAGAGTGGGTGGTTCGGGTTCGGGTTCAGTTTCGGGTTTGTGTTTGTGGTGTTGGTTTAACCGAAATCCATAAATCCAAAAGTATAACCGAAAGATTTACCAAAAAGAAAAGCAGAAAGAAAAGAAGGTAAATTAAAACTCCGAGTGGGATGAGAGAGAGTGGTGCTGCTGCATCTACATCTACTACTCCTACTCACACGACTTGGAGAGGTCCTCGTCGGCGTTGGCCACCGCATCGGCCTCGTCCGTCAGCACCGACAGCTGGATGTCGCGCTTCTCCAGCTCGCTCTGGTACTTGATCGGGTTGGCCAGGGCCTCGGCAAAGTTGGAGAGATCGTCGGGCACATAGTCCTTGACCACCACGCACAGGAAGAGCGAGGCCAGGGCTATGGGCTGGCCCACCTCCGAGCGGAGGTTCACGTGGCGGTAGCCCGGGCAGAGACCGATCACCGGCAGCACGCGATGGCCAATCAGCTTGCCGCCCTCCTCGTAGGCCGCAATCCTTATGCTCGCCAGCTCCGGCAGGACGACCTTCTTGAACACGAAGGGCTCCTCGTCGTAGACCGGATTCATGCCGTTGTCGCGCACCGTCTTGGTGCGGAACTTCTTGCGCACCGTATCGGCCGGCAGGCCGTACATGTCCACCTCCACGAAGGTGTTCACCCGCTTGTCCGTGAGGAACTGCCCGGAGAGGACCGTGATCGAAACGGTGCCCGCTATGATGCCATCCACGGTGCTCTCGGCGAAGGGATCCAGTCGCCGATCCGAGCGCCTCATGAACTCCGGCTTGAGCAGGTAGCCGGAGCGGGCGTTGTACTCGAAGATGCCCAGGTTGAGCTGCATGGCCAGGTCGAGGGTCTGGAAGTTGAGGGCCACCAGCTGGCAGCCGGCGTTCCAGAACAGCTGCGGCATGAAGTTGGAGCTGTCGAAGCGAGTGCCCGCCGGGTAGACGCGGGACAGCTGGTGCTTGTTGTAGTTGACGAACTCGATGGGTCGCTCCTTGAGCAGCGTGGTGGCCTGCTTCTCGTCGAACGAGGACATCTCATAGCAGCGGTTCTTCTCTGTGAATGTGTGGGGTGAAGCATTATAGATCTCTCTGGTAGGTTTTAACTCTCTCAATACTCACTCTCTGCATTCTCAAAGGAGCTAAAGTGTATGGGCTGCACGTAGTTGACCAACGCGGAGATCTCTGCTCCGGCCTCCGTCTCCTTTTGGGCCTTCTCCGGCGGCGGTTCGTTGCCGCTGGGCGGATTGGGCGTGGTGTTGGGCAGGGATTCATCGTCCGAGGAGCTGTCCGAGTCGGAGGAACCGGTGCTGTCCTTGGAGCTCTGGCGGATTTGCTGTAACGAAGAGGAAAAGCAGTTAATATCCCAGCAATATTGTGTATACGCAGTGGTGTCCCCATGGCGGAACCATTAAATTGCATGTCATGGCATTGCATTGCTGCTGGCTCCCTCCTCCGGAAGGGTCAGCCAGGCAGCCAGTCCTCCCATGAGAAATGGCAGATGGAATATGAGACCTATTATTATGTTGTATACTCGCATTCCCTGTGGAGCTCCTCCCTGTTCACTCCCTCGCATCCTGCACAGGGGGAAATTTACAAGGATCTCTAAAGAGTATTAAAAATATTTCTAGAATGTCAAGGGAGTTCTGGTTATCCTTTAGAAATATTTCTTTGAGTTTTCTTTGTTAATTTTACTTCTTTAAAATTAAATTTATAATTTTAAGGCCTCACTTTCCCCCTACAACTTTTCTCCCCGTGCAGATAATGCGAATGCGAGGCAAGAAAATGGCGCAGATTGTGTTTCCCCCAACGGAAAGGGTTGAAAAGGGGCCGAAAGGCGGAAGTACACAATGCATTGTTGGGCATTGCATAAAGTTTACGACACGACGACAACCACCAGGACATGGCGGTCTGCGGTCTCTGGTTTCCGCTTGCCCATAGCCTCTCCCCCACTCTTTTGAACATCCCTATAGAATCACGTCACTCCGGAATCGATTTATAAAAGCCCCGCAATTCCGGCTGTCAGAGATAAAGTGCAGCTTGGACCAAGAGCAAGTCGTCCGGTGAATCCCCAGCGTGAGCCCGAAAAATGCACAGCATAACCATAACCATAACCAGTGCTTCTCAAACTGACTTCCATTAGCGGAAAACTCACAAATGGCCAGCGGGTCCCGAGCCCTATTCATTATGCAACACAACCATTAAACCTCGCCCTAAACTAGGCATGTAAAAAATGCATAAATTATGGCCCTGCTGCACTAATGGCACGCCCGGCAAATGGCAAATTAAATTAAAGTGCATACGGACAGCTGGCTAATTGAAATCTACGAGGGGCAGGGATTCGGCCAGCATTTAGCCAAATTAGTTTGGGTTTCCAGTTCCGGCCGAGAGAGGAGGTCGAGGAGGAGGCCTTTTGGGTGTTCTCCCTTGAGGTTCGGGGAGTAACCTCTGATTAGTGAGCGTATCATGTGTCATTTCCTCTTCAAAATTGAGGAGAGTTGAGTTGAGTTGAGTGGAAGGAAGTGGAGTGAAGTGGTAGAGGAGTGGAGTGGAGTAGAGAGGAGTTGAGTTCAGTAGAGTGGAGTAAAGTGGAGTAGAGTGGAGTACTCCCTAACCATTTCATATTTCCATAGAGCACAATTTGTTGCCTGTCAACCGTAGCTATGACCACTCTACTTCATTTATTTCATTCATTTCCATACATTCATTTGCAATGCTGAGTTTGAATCACACACTCAAATGCAGAGAGAGAAAAGAAGAGTTTTGGGGGGTCTGAAGCTCCCTGAAAAACTCTGCATAAATAATTTAAGCCAGTCAAGTTCTAAATTTGAATAGAGTTCGCCTGCTAGTTAAAAATATATAGTGGAATTTTGCTTCGACTTTTATATATCTATAATAATAATAAGGTGGCGGATATAC
>JAEIIM010038853.1:0-16400 GCA_018874515.1 Drosophila greeni | reverse complement strand
TAATTAAGTTTTACATGCAGGGGCGATTCTTGTTTCTATTATTTTTTCCATCACTGTATAAGGCTTATACTATAGCTAATTTTTTAGGCATACGCATCAGTTGTCAAAAAATATTATTCGGAAAAACTATTTTCGTAGGTTGAAGCTACTTTCCCTGCTGCTCCTTGTGGATCCTCTAGGATCTGCTGCGAAATCTTTCAAATCCTTTTTACCAGATCCTGCTACTGAATTTTTAATAAAAACCAGATCTTTCCCCTAAAGGCATTCAAACCAAAAATTACTTGAAATGTTTCTCCAAACTTGTTATCAATATTTTTATTAGAAGGAATAAATTGATTTTGTAGTTCCCATCCGTTGGCAATATTCAATAATATAATCCACAATGCAGGCAATTACTCTAATAGCCAAGTGGGTCCTGGCTACCATCAGATAACAGTGACCCCACTTACCCTTGACTCAGGCGCTGCTCAATCCAGTTAACCGTATCCTGTCTCGTTGTCCTGTCAGTGTCTCGTTGGCCATGTCCCCGAACACTTGGGTTATCGAAATGCCGTCGCAGAAGTCGCGTTCCCATCCGTACCCGCGAAGGATCTCACCGTATCGAACGCCGTCTTTGAATCGAGATGCCTTTACCAGGGATTCCCCGGCAGCGGCGAACGCAGGTCCCACGGCGCGGTCACATGATCACCCCGTTTTCGAGGACATACGCACGATACTGTCGGTGCTTAAGGCCAGTGGCCTGATGCCCATCTACGAGCAGGTTTCTAACTATGAAGTTGGTCCTCCGACCAAGACCAACGAGTTCTACTCCTTCTTCGTGAGAGGCGTGATCCACGCCCTCACTATCTTTAATGTCTACAGCCTGTTCACACCCATCTCGGCCCAATTATTTTACTCCTATCGGGAGACGGATAATGTTAACCAATGGATCGAGCTACTCCTGTGCATCCTGACCTACACCCTGACGGTGTTCGTGTGCGCCCGGAATACCAAGAGCATGCTGCGTATCATGAACGAGATCCTTCAATTGGACGAGGAAGTGCGTCGGCAGTTTGGTGCAAATTTAAACCAGAACTTTGGGTTCTCCGTGAAGTTCCTGGTGGGCATTGCCGCATGTCAAACCTACATCATTGTGCTGAAGATCTATGCGGTGGACGGTGAGATCACACCGCCCTCCTACATACTGCTGGCCTTCTATGCCGTCCAGAATGGTCTTACGGCCACCTACATCGTCTTCGCTTCGGCTCTGCTGAGAATTGTGTATATACGGTTCCATTTCATTAACCAATTGCTAAATGGATATACCTATGGACAGCAACAGAAGCGAAAGGTTGGTGCAGGCGGTGGGAGGCGTCATCGAGGCAATGGTAATCACAATCGCACTCCCAATCCCGCCATTATGGAACATTTCCCGGAGGACTCGCTGTTCATCTATCGCATGCACAATAAACTTTTGCGTATCTACAAGGGCATCAACGATTGCTGCAACCTGATACTGGTCTCGTTCCTGGGCTACTCCTTCTACACGGTCACCACCAATTGCTACAATCTGTTCGTCCAGATCACCGCCAAGGGCATGGTCTCGCCCAACATTCTGCAGTGGTGCTTCGCTTGGCTCTGCCTCCACGTCTCGCTTCTGGCTCTGCTGTCCAGGAGCTGTGGCCTTACGACCAGAGAGGTGAGTAACTATATCGCAGATAAGGGAAAACTACTAATCATGCTGAGTACTTCTATACACAGGCCAATGCCACATCCCAGATACTATCAAGGGTATATGCCAGCTGCAGGGAGTATCAGAATATTGTAGGTACTCAAGTAACATTTAGTAAATAAATTAAATTAGGAAACTTTTCCAGATTGATAAGTTCCTGACCAAGAGCATTAAGCAGGAGGTTCAATTCACGGCTTACGGATTTTTTGCCATAGACAACTCGACTTTGTTCAAGGTATATTATTTTTAAAGATTTATCTCTTTAAATTTTCAAATCTTCACTTAAATATCACATCGCCTTCTTCAGATTTTCTCGGCCGTCACCACTTACTTGGTCATCTTGATTCAGTTCAAGCAGCTGGAGGACTCAAAGGTGGAGGACCCCGAACCAGATCAGACTTGAAACGCAAGGCATTAGGATCCTTTTATAAATATTAATTTGATTTCTTAATATTTATCTATTTTTTTAAATTACAAATATTACGACAATTTCACTATTTGCATGTACGGGTTACACAAAGAAATTCAAAGTTATGATTTTTCTTACAATAAAATAATATTTTGTCTGCCCGAGAAATAATATACTTGACCGATAATACACATTAAATGCATTATGTTGATTCTCTGTTTCGGAATTTAAACGCTTAAGAAACCGACGCCGTTTACTTTAAGAAGAAAATAAGAGGAAAGTTCATCTTTGTTTGGAACGTAAGGGTTTAGAAGCTGCTCCTTGTCTAGTACTTATTTCTAAGGGTCCCAAACAGTTCAGCATTTAGGGTTTCGCGGCCCGACGCGTTTCTCCGAACAGGAATGAGCAAATGCGGTCCAAAGCGAAGGCACCGATAATATCGAGGACCAGCACACCGAGCAAAATTTTGCGGAACTGAAAACGAAATTTATTAACACATCACATGGAGAAGAGACTCCAAAATACTCACGTCCGTGGGAAAATCAATGACCTCAAAGAACTCTGTCAGGTCGGGCAAAAGGCCCGTGGACAAAAGCAACACGAGCGAAGCTGAAGCTCCAATGGCATACATTAGCATTCGATTTGAGCGCAAGCTTTCCATGAAGGGATGACCCTGGTAATAGGATAAATATTAATACGAATTCAAATACTTATATAAATATAAATAACAAACCTTATAATTGACAGCAATTGTGGCCACTTGCAGGGATATGCATATGATATAGACTGTGCTGCTCACAATGTTTGGCTCGTACTTGGTCTTCTCGTCGGCATCCATGTCAATGTACAGCTTCACTTTTCCCACTCTGCCGGAGTTTAAATAAAAAAAAATAAATAACTTCTAATAAATTCTAAGATGAAAGCTTACCTGGGCGGCGCCAACTCGTTGGCCTTGCTGGTCAGGTAATACAGTGTTCCAAAGTGCACAGCAAACTGGCTGAGGATGGTCGAAATGGTGTAGAAATTAAATATGTTTGGCAGTGGTGCCACCTTGGACAGTGTTTTCAATGGCTGTAAAAATAAATTAATCTATTATTATATCCTTTACTGGCATCCAAAAACCTTACCTTTGCTCTGGTTATAAAGAGGAAGCAGGCGGCAATGAAAATACCCTGCATGGTGGCCTGGGTGTCACTGAACTTGACGCCATCAATGTACAGCACGGACTGGCAGTAGGCCTGGATGAGGGCATTCAGGGCGAGGATCTTGAACATCTGCAGCGTGGTTACCAGCGTGCAGCGGCCCTGCTTTATAATATGGTTAACTAGGAAGAGAATTATTTGCCCGAATTAATATATATTAAAGCAAAAGGAAACCAGTTCACTTACCGCACATAATCGAAGACGATTTGCTGGTGAAGGGAGCTGCAATGGAGGCGTCGCCCAGCTTAACCATGGTCTGCTCCTCCATGTCGCGCAGCGCATTCTGCAGGCGTTCTTGTGTCTGGTTCATCTGTTCCTGGCGGCGGCGTAGGGCTCGCTCCCTGGGCGTCAACTGCTGGTTGGCATTGTTCGCTGCTGCTGCCTGTGCCGCCGCAGCCGCTGCAGTGGCTGCCGCCTGCTGTTGCTCCTCCTCGGTGCGCTTGCGCCTTATAGGAGCACTGGTAAGCAGAGAGACGCCCACGTTGGCATGCTTTAGGGCGCCCACATCGTTGGTGCCGTCACCACACATTAGAGTACAGTAACCCTGCTGCTTCAGCTGGGTGATAACGAATTCCTTCTGCTTGGGCGCGAAGCGGGCACACACCGTGATCTGTGGCAACACTTGACGCAAGTATTTTGGGTCATTCAGTTGCAGATACTGTAATCCTTCTCCGGTGATGCAGAGATCATGCGTGGCCAGCAACATGGAGAGACTTCTCTTGCTATTCTTTCGCTCTAATTCGAACTTCTGTTCTCCGTCGACGGATACCCACTTAAAGGTATCCCCGGGCGACGGCGTCAGGATAAGCAGCTTCTTGCGGGTGAAGCGCAGTTCGCGGGCCACATGACAGGCGGTGAGGGGATTATCGCCCGTGATCATTACCACTTTGTGGGAGGATTGAATTAGCTCCTTGATCACCGCCTTGGAGTCGGGCTTCATGGGACAAGAGATGATCACAAAGCCGGCAAAGGTTAGATCACACTCAACCTCTTCGCGTTTCAATTCCCGAACTTTTTGAGTGCCCAAAGTGCCGAGCTCTTTGATTCCAAGGGCCAGGACGCGAGAACCGCGACGGGCGTATTCCAAATAAACCTTCTCGTAGTCCGCGGGCACCTCACGTAGCATCTTCTGAATCACCTCCGGGGCTCCCTTCACCGCTCCGATGTGTCTAACCTCGTTCGTGTATGGGATCATATGGCCGGCCAAGACCGACATTCGCTTCAGAGCCGAGGAGAAGTGATAGCGCTGATAAATCCTCAGGGGCTTAAATTGCGGACGTTTCGGTATGACCGTTTCCATCTTGGTTAGGCTCCAGTCCACCGCTGCCAGTGTGGCCTTCTCGAGGGGATCTCCCACCAATCCATCGTCCAAAAGGGCCAAGGAGTGGCAGCAGGCCAGCACCTGAACCGTATTCGCTTCTGCCTCCTCGATGGGCACACAAGCGCCATTGGCAGCTAGACCAGCAATGCCCTCGACCATGAGATTATCCGTGGTTAAGGTACCTGTCTTGTCGAAGCAGCAGATCTGAACTTTTCCGGCAAAGGGGATCCGGAAAGGCTCCGTGCAGAAGACGAACAGCTTGGTCAGCTGAATCAGAGATGTATTCACGGCCAGCGTTAGCTCGATGGGTAGATCAGGCGGGATGATGGCCGTCAGGATGAGCGTGCACTCGAGGAAGAGCTTGTAGCGATTGCGCTCAGGATCCTCGCTGCCCTTCACCCACACGTAAGAGGCGGCGGCCACTGCGAATACCATAAGGAACGCAATGAAGGCAAAGGTCTCCACATTGTTCTCCGTAGCGCGATTTGCTCCGAACAAGATGGTGCGTAGGAGCTTTCCCTGCGATGTGTTGAAACCCGTGCGGATCACGTAGCCAATGCAGCCGCCGTCCGGAGCACGCAGCGATTCCTTGGTGGGGGCTGTGTGTTGAACCACCTTGGTGCCACCGAACAGAACGAACAGCTTGCCATCGCCATCGACATCTAGTTCCGTATCCAGATTATCCAGCGATTCTAGAGACTCCTTCATCTGCGGCACCGATTCACCCGTCAACATTGACTCGTCCACGATGCAGGATCCCCGCAGGATAACCAAGTCGCAAGGTACAATGTTGTCGTTCTGAGAGCGTGTCACCGAAACCAAATCCCCGGGCAGCAGCTCATTGGAGCCGATGTGCCTCCACTTGTTTTGACGGAAGGCGTAGATCAGGTACGGCTTGTTGCCCATCTTTCGAATCTCGGACATGTTGCGCAATTGCTGCTTGACGATGGTGCACTCGAAGGCGATCAGCATGAAGAGGGTGAAAAGGGAATAGTACCAGTAGTCGTCCATGCACCACAGTCCCACGGAGAACACTTGGAACACGAAGAACGGCGCTGTCGCCCGTTCGATGAAGAGTTCGTGAAACTCGGGCACGACCATGTCCATCTCGTTGTTTCCATATGTGTTGGTGGCCCGCTTAATGGCCTCCTCAGTCTCCAATCCTCTAGACGCAGAGTAAGTGCTCAGTAGTCCATTCACTGGGAACTCCACAGCGCGGAACGTTTTCTTATCTTCATTCCAAACGTATTTCGTCTTTTGGAACACCAAGAAATACTGTGTGGAGCCGTCCTCCAGTTTGGCGGATCGCACGGGAACGATCTTGGAGTTGCCATTGTTCGCTGTGGGCACCACCTTAGCCAGCACATTTGGGCCCGGCAGCTTTGCCCGACGGCACGTGAGGAAGGCCAGCACATGAACGCTCCAGTAACAGAAGAGCAGCGTGAGAACGTGCAGAAAGGCGATGGCCACCACACCAATAAAGCCCACGTCATTCCATACCGTAGTGGTGGCATCCGTGCTGGTGCTGTTCTTTCCGGAGATCAGTTCATTGTTGTTGTTGTCGCTGGGAGGGGTTTCTCCGCCGTACACGTTGATCCACAGGTAGAAGGCGGCCAGGTAGAGTGGTACAAAGGGCAGCACCACGCCGCTCAACGGCGTCGGAATGCGCACGTGCAGGCTCACATACTGCACCAGGTCATCCAGCCTGGCGGCCTCCTTAGCTTTGCCGGCCAGCGTTTTCACCGTGCAGTCCGTGTTCGTGTCCCCGGCAGGGCCTTTCCGGTTACCAGCTGCTGCTGCGTCAGTCATCAGTCTTCTCCAGCTGCTTCGCTTGTTGTGTCGAGAAATCTTTTTTAGTAGTTTCTTTGTAGGAATACGGACATAGCGGCAAAAAATTTGTGAAAAAAGCAACGTCGAATGTATATCGAATGTGACGTCCGATTTTTTTTTCAACTCGAGCTCAGCTGATGGGCAAACAGCTGACAGAAATCGGTTATCGATGTTTATTCCACGTCATTGGTATCGGCGATATCGAACTTTAAACTCACATTTAAATTTTATTTAAATTAACTTTTAGGTTTCCTTTTTTATTAGTTATGTAATTAATAAATAAGCTCTAACTTTATAAATTTCGTTATAAGTTAAATATTTTAAGTTACAATATATTAAACTAAAAACCTATTTATTGAAAACTCTTCCTCCATAATTGTTGCAAGTACAGCCCACACCTGTAGATTTATTTGTTGGAAAATTAAGATAGGAAACATTTAAAGCAGTCTCAAGAATGCACGCACGCACAATTTGTATTAAACGGATAACTCGTTCTAACTTCACTCGTCGAGGCTTTCCATGGGAGCATTAACAGCCGCATTAGGTCCACCGGCAGCTGCATATGCATTGTCCACGGTGGTCTGCGACTCCCTCATCGGCGTGTTCCGCTTGTGCTGGCTCGAGAAGCTAACGGTGATCCGCCCACTGCCGCGCACAGAGCTCATCGGCGGACGCAATAGGGGCGTGGCCAGGCGACTGGCGGCAGGCACCGAGGACGGTTGATCGATCTTGGGAGTAGCATTATTGGCCTCCTTGCGCACGTCCACCACAAGGGCTTCACGGACAGAGTTCTCCTGGAACTGCTTCATCCGTTCCCGCATAGCTGTCTCCCGCTTTATCTCCTTTTCAATCTCAGCACGCCTCTTGTTCTCGTACCGCTCCAGCGCCTTTTCGTCCCGCTTCTTATTACGCTCCACAATCATATCGGCAATCTCCAGGCGCTTCTGCATTAGCTCCTCTTTGTCCAGCTTCTGGAACATCTCGGGCCAAAAGCCCTTCTCCTTCTTTACCAGCACGATGCGAGCCTCGTTCTTGAAAATGCGACAGAAGCTGCAAGGGATTGGCAACAATTAAAGATAGAATATTATTATTTGTATAATGAACTCACCTGGCCATTTCGTCTATCTCCTGGGCCAGATGTCGCTCGAAGAAAATGGGAGGATTGTTGAACTTCAGATACTGCGGCAGGAGGACAACATCCGGCTTGCGGGTCACCAAACGATTGAGCTCGATGGAGATTTTGATGTCCTCCTCCGTCTGCGATATCTGAACCATGATGAGTTGCTTGCTTGCGTCTCTGCAGTCCCTGTGCCGTTCCTTGTCCGTACCTGTTTCCGTTTCCGAAATTGTTGTTTGGGATGTGGTCTTTATGGCTGTTGCCCTGAGACTGACAGTGACTAGCGACAGCGACAGGAACTTATGCTTCGGGACTGGCCAGAAATGGTGACGTTTCAGCGACGACTACGACAGGGCCAACTACCCGCCGGGCTGCTCACTTGCACTCGCACATTGATTGTATTTTCCCTTAGCCCTAATTTGAATATTAACCGGAATTCGAAGTTCGAACCACCGAAACGAGCCGGCTGCGTTTCCCATCGACCAAACAACGATTGGTTGTTTGGATGCCACTCCGGTCCGGGATCCGGGACTCAGTCACTCGCCGTTGACTCCCTGGCCCACCTGTAACATTTATGCATTTGCATTTACTTTTTCGGCAAGACAAGACACGGTGCCCTAGTCCAGGAGCAGCTACTCCATGGCTCCCGCTCCTCTGATTGAATTAGGCTCGACTCCAGCACGCGAGGGGAACTGCTATTTGCATAGGAATCGCAACTATTGCTATCCCATCAACAACAGCTCCCAGCGACATTGATTGGCAGCGGGTTACGATTCTGGTTCTTTACAGCTCTGACGCCTGCAGCCATATTTTCTTTTATTATTTGCCGTATTTGGGGAACACGTGCAATAGCATGTAAAGGTAATTCGGTTTGTTTGGAATAAGTACCTGTCATTCCCATCCAAGAACTATTTATGTTCGCAACTCGTAAAGAGCATGTGTCTGCTTATTGATTTCCATCAAAAGGGTGCTTTCATCTGCTATCAGGAATATATTTTTTGATTTACCTAAAAACAATTATTTAAATAATTAACTGAAACGGGGAAATTACCGTTTTCCTCTAAAAATCTTTTGAATAGTTGGCTAAAAGTATGCAACGAAATATGTTATAAATTCAATTTTTAATATTAACAATTCCATCACTTTTTTATAATTATACTCCCAGGGTATTTCTGATAACCCTGAATTCAACTTCAAAAACAAAAGTAATTTAATTCTAAAACTCCTTCCTAATCTGTTGTTTAATCATAATAACAAAAATATCATTAAAATAACTTGAAGATTACTCATCGGCGTTGACACATAACTATGGAAACCAGGGTATTTTACTCTGCGACTTGCCAATAGTTTCCCTAAAAGTAAATTTGTTTATTCTGGGAGGTATACAATTGTAGATCATGTTTAAGTCGATTCGTAGTAGAAGGTCTTCAGTTAAAAAGTAACTATGGAGATGAAAAAACTCCACAAACTCTGAAATACGTAGTTGGGGTTGTCTAGATACTGAATAAATTACCTCTTAATTAATTATAGCTGCCCATTAATAATAGAACCTTTTCACCAAAATTGAGTTCAGAATTCTATTGGCCTTATTTCACTTCGTTTATTGAACTTTCCGGCAGGACTTTGGCAACTTTACGTGGTTCCTTTATCGTGGTCAGGGGACACTGCATCTCGCTCCAGCCCACGGGTACCATTGGCACCCGGTTCTTACGAGCGTCGCTGGCATAGGCAATGACAACGCCGAGTTCGTTTTCAGCAGTTGTTAGGATGAAAGACTGCTCCATTTGATTGATCACACGGGCCAGGATCACATCGCCAGGCTTGAAGGATTTATAGATGTCGACGCGGTCCTTCTCAGTCTCTCTTACATCCTCCTTACGCAGGAGGCCTCGATAGCTGCTTTCTAGAAGAACATTTCTCACACAGAAAATAGCGCACTTGGCGAATTTGGGAGTTGTGACCAAAACGCGGGCGGTGACCACGTCTCCGGTGGCTGGGATGGTCAGATGAAAGCCAGGCTTGTGCACACTCACAACTTGACACTGCAGAGGAGATCAGTTTATTAATTAAACATTTAAATATTCTTAAAAAACGTACGTTTTCCCCCGAATCGTCAATGCTTGCAATGCCGGACTTGGATGCATAGATATAGCCATTCTGTTCGTAAGTGCCCACGCCGAGGACTATGTTGTCTGCTACCGCGCACAATCGCTCGCCTGGGAGACAAACAACAGTCTCGTCCTCCTGTTCACTCATTTTTGTATTGTGATTTAATTTTAATTTACAAAATTAGGTAAATAACAAAGCCGCATCAACAAAAACACATGTGGATAGGCGTAGTGTGACCAGGATTGGCGAACTAAACGAACTAACGAAATAGAATATACAAAAATTTTTAGCCAATTTCTGCGTTGTACAACACTAAAACTGTTGAGCGTGTTGTTTGCCGGTGCCGCCAATAATTTTCTGTGGTTTATCCTGGACGTTTTTTATAAAGATGCCCAATTCCACTGCTAACATGAGTTACCGGGAGGTCATCCCCAAGAACCTTAATCCGGCGGAGTGGATAGAAGTGAAGATAAACACGGGTAAGTTGCGCGCTGTCCCTCTGCTGGTGGAGGAGGAGCTCGGTGCCATGAAAGCTATGATTGCTATATATTAAAACAAAAACAGGAACCCAGAGCACTCTGCAGGATCTCAAGACTTTCGAGACCTCCGGCGGCTATTGTTACAAGCGAAGTCATTATAAACAATACAGGAACCGATTTATATATTGGTAAGTTGCGGCCCTCTTGATGATGTCGTTCCGTCTCGTAATGTATTCTTACCCCTTTCGGTTGTTTTTATAGGCGCGCAAACCAGGATGTGCTTGAACTCTCGGAGGTCAGTCTGGACATCTCCTTGCAGAGAAACCATTTGCGCTTACGCTTCACCGACTCTGCCGTGTTAAACGTTAGTCTGGCTGAGCAGCCGACGAGCATCACGCTGCTGGTGGTTACCGTCAGCAGCGTGCATCGGTACGTGTTCCCCCTAAAGACGGCTGGCCAAGATGGGGGATCCGGCACCATGGCCGAGGATTTGCAGTCGCAATCCATATTCTACGATGTAAATGAGAAGATCAACGATCCGAGCAGCTTTTATGTGACGGATGGATTTGGAACGATACCGCCCAGCGTGGCAGAGTCCTATGTCTCGCACGACGCTCTCACTGCCTACTTTGCGGTGGCCTACGAAGAAAAGTTGCTGCTCCATATAATGAACTGCAATACCGGCCACACGACCACTAGCGAAGTCAAGGAGCCATACCTGATGCCACGCTTTCTGTCCAACCTCAAAGGTGCTCTGATGTGAGTATGCGATTCTAGGGCATGTCTATTCATATAACTAACAAACTTCAATGCTTTCAGAGGCCGTTCGGAGACCCAGGAGGTAGCCATGTCTATGGCATTTAGCGAGATTGAGGGGCAAATCTACATCCTAGTCCTGTACCGTAACAATGAGCTGCGATTGTGGTCAGTCGATACCCTGCAGACCGTGGCCAGCACAAATTTCTCTATGGGCTCCAGTCTCGCAGGCTCGGGAGCGCAAGGACGTGAGTACAGCCCAGTTCTTTTTATTATCGTATTTTTTACGTATTCACCCTCTCAGCTCAAAACAATCAACTGCGGAAAATCAACGATCGGGACTATTGTTTGTTCATCTCCCACGACAACGGAGCTGAGTTCGTTTGTATGAGCATCGTTCCCGATCCCGGCGATAACAGAGGTATCATGCTGATGGCGCATGAGGAAACTGCGGAAGGGGCGCCCCAAATGGATCTTATTAACTTCGATGCCACTAACTCCCATATCTGGGCACTTTGGAGCAATGCTGAGGGTGAATTTCATGTCTCGGCCGGACATCTTAGTTCAAAAAAAGTCGTTAAATGGGTTACCGCTGCCCTGGAAGCTCCACCGGATCGCTGTAGCCTCACCATTGATCAGGATCATGTCAATCCCCGGGAGGCATATTGCTCATACATCTTCCATCCGGGACGCTTTGACCGGCATGTGATTACTAAGGCCCTATATGTAAGTGGCAATCAAGCTATTAAATTTCCTCTAATAATCTAATAATTTCTCATAGATGTTTAGGAGAGTAAACATGCAGTTGGATGTAAAGCAGCTCTCAATGTCCGTGCTGAAGGAGCAGGTATGCACGGCCGTCGAGGACGAGATCCAAAACGAGCTGAAAGACTTTGAAGTTCCCGACGACGTGTACTGGGAGGTCGCAACGCGGCTCTGGAGCCGCTTCTACTCATGCTGCGAGCAGTACCACATCAAGTTCTCAGAGCTTATGGGACTCGCTGTCCTCGACGGCATGGATGCCGTGTGTTTGGTCAGACGGCAGTCATTCTCACTCCTGCGTCCCTGTGAGGTACTGGAGCATCTTTTGCTCATCGGCAGTGACAGCAGAAAGGTGGCCACATTTGTTGCTCCCATTTTCCGCAACGATCCCGCGATGGCAACGGGTTTTGTCAGTGTCATGCAGGTAGTGTCGCTGCTGGAAGGGCTGATTTCGGAGGACATGAAAATTGAGATGGACAAGCAGCTCTACAATCGTGAGTCCACAGTTGAAGTGATATCCAAGGTGGTATCTCGTATGGCAACCTCATCACCGGATAGCTTGAAGGCCATAACCCAGAAGTTCCAGGATATTCCCAACGTTAAGCCTGCTGTGGAAATGTTACTTGATGTGCTGAGCATCATCGATCCAGATGCGCCGCCGCATGGTAAATTTAAAACTTTAGCTTGTCGGAGTCTCTAATTAGTATGTATTATTCTCTATAGATTATTCCGCCTCATCTCGATTCCTACAACCAACGGGAGCTTTATTCGGCAGCGAATATGGACTTGCCATCTTAGCCGAAACGGTCAAGCAGATGGCCATGATACGGTGAGACCAATATACAAGTGATGATTGTTCATTGTTATATTTAATGAATATTTTTGTGATTCAATTACAGATTCGCTGTCAGCCGAAACCTTTTGATATTGCAGTACCTGGCGTGTAAGCCAGCTGGAATGGAGACATCAAACATTTCAACAAACATAAATTATCTGAACTGTTATAGTACCTTGGTCTGGATCGCTGACACGCCCGTTTCGTTGACTGCACCAGCTGGATTGTATTTATTTGGTCTTTTTTAAGCTTAGCTATATTCCTTATATGAATTACCCTTTTCAGTGAGGCTTCCATCCAGCGCTTGAGCCGTGCCCAACTATTCAGCGGATACACTCGTCCCTATGCCAGCCAATTGCGTATCATGGGCAATGACCAGACCACGCTGCTCAGTCTTTTTTTGCAGTCCAAGGGTCTGTTCACCGCTCTTGCTATGCTACAAAAAACCGACAGTCTGCAGCTGGAGGCGGAGCCATTTAACCTGCGTGATGTGCTGCTTCAAATTGTGGGCTCTATCAACAAGGTTCTGTGGCCTGAGTCGCCAATCTACGTGTTCCTTGAATGGCTACTGGGCACCTGTCAGCACACCATCGTGCAGGACTATGTGCGACTCTTGTCCGGTTGGTGTTCGACGAAAGCCGATGCACGTAAGTTGTGTAGTTTTTATATTTTTATTTCCACTAACTCGGAGTTTAGGACGCTTTATGCTGGCCGTATCTCTGCTGGACTGCGGAGAGGCGCACAAAGCAGTCCATAAGTTTCAGGAAACAGCTTCCAGCGTGGTCAAAGACGATTTCCTAATCGAGCATGTACTGAAGAGCACACCGCTGTACAGCAAGGTTCAAGAAAGTTTCGTCCAAGATGAGGCGATATCAGTCGAGGACACTCGAGCGGCCATTGTTCAATATTACCTGAAGATAATCAAGCTTTTCGAGCAGCACTCGGCGCTTGATTATATAAACCAACTGGCCAAAGAGGCCATGAAAGTTCTAGACTGCAACGATCCGCAGCTGCCCATGTTCCAGTCTATTGTGTTCAACATTCATCTGCAGTGGGGCCACTACGATCAGGCTTACCATGCGCTGGTGAATAACGCCGATACGTCGCGGCGAAAGGACTGCCTGCGACAGCTGGTCATAACGCTGTTCAACACCAAGAATCTGCAGCTGCTCATGCGGTTCTCGTACCAAGGGTTGCAGAATGAGTTTGAAGACATTGTTGAGTCGCGGGCAAGAGCCTTGAGCATAGATCAGAACGATGTATACAACTTCTTATATGCCTTCCATACGGACAAGGGAAATATGCGTAAAGCCGCCACGGTTATGTACGAGCAAGCCATGCGTCTGCAAGTGGACAGCGACGCACCCAACGCGCTGGAGAAACGCTGTTCCTCGCTTTTGGTTTGTCTTAACAGCTTGCACTTGGTCGACAGCCGTTACAGATGGATTGCCAAGCCCACCATTGGCGACGAGAGGGTGGGATCAATGAACAAATCCGAAGACGACGAATATGAACTTAAGGACGAGGAGGATACAAGGGGTCAGGAGGTGATTGTCCTGGAGCTGGCCGATATTCGAAGGGAATTGGTACACGCCGAGGCATTACTTGAGCTATCCCATTTCCGCAAGGATGCAGCTTCCTATGATCGCGCTTCACCCGAAGAGTTGTCCTATCTTCTGGCTAGTTGTGGTCTGTACACGGCCGCCCTAAAACTTTCCAGGGGACACAAGTTCTCCGTGCTGCCCATATTTGAGAGCCTGACAACAGCTTGTGTCGCGGCCACGGAGGATAAGTCCGCAAACGCCTGGAGCTGGTTGCAAAACAACGAGTTGGCAGGTTAGTTAGGATTCAGTTAAAGTTTCCATCTATACTGATTACGTTTTCTCCTTTCCAGATCTACCCCATCGAAATAATGCAGCCGACATGGCTTGGGCCCTGCTCGAAAAGCTGTTAGGAGATACCGAGGAGAAGAACTCCACGGAGATTAAAAAGAGCATCGTGAACAGACTTCTAGTCCTGAATGCTTTCGTGCCTCAGTGGCTGATGGAGTCGTACAAGCTGGGAAACTCCCGGGAGCTCCTGCATCTTTTCGTTAAGCACAATCGCCTGTTGGAAGCCGCTGATCTGGGCCATGAGATGATCGGCGCTATGCTGGGAGCAGGCTGCGAGTACTTCGACTTTGGGCACTCTGTGAACGTGGCGAATCCCCAGCTCGCCTTTCCTATCAACACCATCGATCTGCTAATGCACGCACTGAAGGTCAATAGCAAGGATGATATCGAGTATAAAATGGTAAGCTAAAAGAATTTGGAATTCGAGATTGCTTGATGATGGGATCAAACCATTTACTTGTTTTGCAGGCAAGCATCAAGCTGGAGGAGCAGGTGCGCAGATACATCGACACGGTCAAACGCACCACCGAGGATAAATTGAGCATGACCATCCTACAGAGTCGCGAGGAACGACAGCAGCAGCAACAGCCGCTTTTCCATTAAATATGTTGTTTCATTCAGTTTATTTTATAAGTATTTTGAAATAAGTAAATAATATTCGGAGTGCATTAAAAATCATCCGTCATAACCAGCTCAGAGAGGAACTTTTTGTAGATGTTCATGAACTGGGCGACGAACGCTTCCAGGTGGAAGATGTGCTTGGCCCCCGACTGCATCCGGTGCTCGTATTCCGCTGCAAACTCGAGCGTCTTTGCCTTGATGGACATATCACAGTTGTTCACCAGCTGCTCAACTAGACCGCGGAAGATGAGATTAGGCGGCACGCCCTGGGTGAGAAGTTCGTACAGCCGCTCGCGGATCTTCTCCAGTTTGCTGGGCGTCTGCTCGCTGATGATTTGCGAGGCAGTCTCGCGGAGGAATACCTGCCAGTCCAGGTCAGGTATCTCCTGGTTGGCAGTGAACGGTGCCTTGGCCACTTTTGAGGCCTCTAGCATTAGTAGAGCCCGCCTAAGGTTGCGCTCCGACTTGTCCACCACCCGCTTAGCCAGCTCCACCGGCAGGGTGAGACCCTCTCGCTTACAGGTGTTCTGCAGGATAGACACGATTTCCGTTTCGTTCGGTGCTGCTACCCGGATGCCCAGGCAACGCGATCGGATGGCCGGTATGATGCGGGACGTAGAGTTCACCGAAATAATGATCCGACAAGTAGCTACGTATTTCTCCATGGTCCGACGCAGGGCATGCTGCGCGTCCTTAGTGAGCTCATCGCCCTCGGAGATCACGATCACCTTGAACTCCCGCTGGCCATTGATCTCAATCTGGTGCGTCTGGGCCACCTGCTTGATTAGATCAATGACCACCGTTCGGTCGTACATGCCGGCATCGGAGGGATTCACCTCCAGGTGGTAGTTGCTACTGACTGTCATCACCTCGATCTTGCGGTTTGATGGAGTGGTAAATGTCATGGTTTCACTCCGCAGTCGCTCCACGCCGGCTCCGTACATCTCCCTCAGGAGGCACATGATCCGGGTCTTCTTGCCGGCGCCCGAAGGTCCATAAAACATGAGATGCGGAAAGTCACTCTGCTTGCACAGATTACGCAGATTATCTGCTTGATCCTATGGCCAGGAAAACCATATTAGCATGATTGCTTTCGTATGAATATGACAGATTTTTTGGCTCTTACCTTGTGATAGTCCAACTTGGCCAGTTCCCGCGGCCTGTATTTGTCCACCCAAAGTGCCATCTTGTAAGGGCATGCAGTAATTTAACAATTATTAAATAAAAACACACTTTTAATCCAGTAAGTTAGCGTGCGCGCCTTTTCCAGTAAATGTTCCAGTGTTACCAGGCGGTATGTATTTAAGTCCTAACGCGTCGCTCAAGTAAAAATAACTTTAGCAAGCAGACTTTTAA
>JAEIIM010038814.1:0-19119 GCA_018874515.1 Drosophila greeni | reverse complement strand
TTTTTTTGTAGGTTTTTTTTTTTAATGATGTTCTCTTTTCTTTAATTTCTCATTGCTTGTTTTTAATTCTTTAGGTTTTATTTTAGTACATGTAATTACAACGCAATATTTTCATAGGACTTCCTCTTCGCTTGACTCCGCACTCCGGTTTTTTTTGTTTTAAGCTTAGTACTAACATCGAAAAAATTCGCAAGCATAATTTTGCGCGAAAATTATTTCGCTAGCGAACCAGTGTGACCAAAGAAATTGAAGACAAATTGATCAAAAGGGTCACACTGACTTGCGTTGCTCGCATTTGTTTGTAAGCAAACTTTATAAATACAGAAATAAAAAAAAATCCATTTGATTTTTACAGAATATTAACATAATATCATATTATTTGCGTATTTAAAAATGCCCTTTGTGACTTAGGCCCCATAAAATGGGTCTCGTCCACCTTTTCATCTTCCTTTTGGAAAAGCTTTCCTTGCGAGCAAATTTACATACATATTTTTTTCTTTAAATTTAACCTCATTTATGCTGTACGAAATAAATACAATTAATATATTTCAATTACAAAATCACAGCTATTTGTTTTGTTTTGACCTGGTAACACTTTTTCGCTCGAAATTACTTGTAGCTCCTTTCGTCGATGTTAGTACTGGGCTTTGGGTATTTCTCTTTTCAGATCGTTAATTACATATGGTTTTGTATACCGAACAGTATGGATCATCGATAATATTTAATCGTAAACTATTCATATACATGGGGGTATATGTATAAATAGACGTTGTGTTTGTTTTTTTTCTTTTGTGTGTTTATATGGTAAACCTGGCTAGCTAGAAGTTGGCGGCCTCGCCACAGAGTTTTCTTGTTTATCATCGTATTATTGGTATCTTGATCTTGTTGGATTGAAATTTTATCGATTTTTATAAGGTGGAATTTTGTGTTATGGTTTCGGGTATTTCTTAGTGTTTGTTTCGGTTTTGAAGACACACAAATATTATAGCATCTTCAGCTGAAGGACTTGGATCTCCGGTATGGAAGGATGATGGGAATGCGAGGCGGGTTAGACTGTTTAAGTAGCATATATATATGAATATATATATATATGTGTATATAATAACATTGAACTTCCTCTCTGTCTTGGGCTTCATTATTTTTATCCTTTTTTTGTGTGTGTTTTCCTTTTAATTTTGTTATTTACACAGCTGCATATTTGTGGGGTTTTTGCCTTACTTAGGGGGGTTATGCATTTTACAATACATTCACTATTTACTCCTTCGCTTAATCTTAAGTCAGACGCACAGCAGGCCCATAACATAATATATCCTTATTTCTTTTTTTTTTTGTCGTTACGCCGCGCACGATGACAATGACAATTATATGATCAACAGTTGGCAGGATAATGCCCCACCTTTGGGCACTATCCCCGAGAGACATCAGCGTCCACACGTCGTGCCATCATTTTTCGGCATCAATTCATAATTTGTTACTTAAGTGCTAAAAACTAAATGTAACCTAACATTATGTATGTTTTTGTGTTTTACGTACATATGCTGCATGTGAAAGGAGTGAACGGGGGACTTCTAAACAAAATAATAACTAAATTGGGCTCTAGCAAAAAAAAAAAGATAGTTTAAAGGAATTAATTAAAACATAATATACAATTTTTTTGTTTGTTTTCTTTTTATCGCACACAAGGATCTCTTTGCGTTCACTCAATTTCCATATAATTTAATCCCAGAAGCAAGGATACCTTGTGTTTGTGTGTGTCTGTGTCTGTTGTGTGTGTGTGTGTGTGTGTGTATAGGTGTAGTGTTGTTGTTGTTGGCTTACTGTGTGTGTGTGGATGGGATTACATGAAGCGTTGGCGCTTACTGCTGTAATGACAAATATCCATTTTGTCATCGATGGGACTGCCCGGACGCTTGCAGTGGCGCGCTATTTCGTTGGCAACAAATGCAAATAGTTCCGGGCCCCTAAAAAAATATAAAATAAGTAGATTAGTAAATAAATCTATGGAACACAGCAAAGAATCCTAACCAAACATATTACCGACAAAACACAAAACAAAATGCTTTAAATATGATAGACTAACCGTGGACGCAGAACTAAGGCCTCCTTGAAGGTGTGCAAATCGTCTCCTATGCCACCGCCAGAGGCTCCGCCCGCTCCCGCTTGACCGCCGCCAACTGCGCCGGCGGAGAGCAAGTGACCCACGCCGCCAGCGACAGATGGCGGACCACTGTTCAAGCCCAGACCGGAGGTGTGAAATCCAAGGCCAGAGCCACCACTGCCGCTCTGATGATGCTCCGGCTTGGGTGACCTGTTAATCAAACGAAAAGTATCAATTTTTAGAGGCATTTTGTTCCGAAAGTAAAGCCATAGCAACTCACCGACGATTGGCATGTGGATTTGTATTGGATGGCGGTAGAGGTTTTCCAGCCAAATAGGCCAATAGATCCTCGCGCCGGATCATGCGGCGTTTTTTGCTGCGCGCCCAATCGGCCAGCTCGCGAGTGCGTCTTTGGTAGCCGCACTGAACGGCAGCGTCGCTGGTGCGTTTGAGACCATCACATGATTCTGGAAGAGATCGAATCGGTTAAATACCAGCTAGGGGAATGGATTTGAAGCTGAACCCACCTTTGTAGAGAGTTGTCACAGTGCCAGCTGCGGTCTGAAAGGGCAGCCAAAGGGCGCCTGTGTCTGATGAGGAAAATGTGTTCGATGAGCGCTCTGGAAGGAGAAAAACAAAAGGATACATATTAAATGGGGAATTAATAATTCATTTAAAATATATAACTAACTTTCATATTAAGGATAAGGTTCGAAAAGTTACGGATCAAACAAAATCCTTGACAATTAAGAATTTAATGCGCAATATCGGAAACAACAACAGGATAGCAAAATGTTGATCGTACGTTTCTCTTTGTCTAGTTTTCTCTATGGGTCTTTTATTATTCTCTCATTTCGCCTCCATGCACACCTGCTGCATGGGAGAAAAAAGGACGACATCAGGAGAAGAAAGGGAAGAGCAGAACAGAACAGAACGTCAAAGAGGAGGCTACCTCCCTTGTGCCGTTATCGACCGAAAAGCAGTGGAGGCAGGACAAGAAAAAGCCGAAAGCAAGTGCAAGTGGGATGGCAATAGGCTCTCACAGTCATAACCCAAAATAATTTGCAATAAATATTAAAAAGGGGGAGAAAAAGCTATACAGCGAAGGTGAGAAAACTGCAATAAAAAAAGAAAATAAACAATAAAATCAGCAAGCAAATCTTTAAAACTTTATCATCATTGTTGTTATTATTATTATTATTATATTCCCCGTTTTAGCCTGGCCGAACGCAATGACGAAGGCAGAACAGCTGTTCGACCAACACACACGCACACACACTTTCGCCTGCACGCACATGTTGATTAATTATATCAACAACAACAAGAAGACAGTGGAAAGAAACTAGCAAACAACAACATTAGGGAAAATACTTGACGCCTCTTCTGCCCTCCAGCTGCTGAGATGCCGAGCCGCTGCTTCTCTCCCTATTCTGCCATTGCACTTGCCGTCGTCTTCGTCTCCGTCACCGTGCCTCTCTAGCCATCTCTCTTTTTCTGGCTAGCTGTTCTATTGCATCTCTCTCCGCCCCGCTCCAACAACAACACAAACAAAAAGCCCTTTTCTGCATTTTGATAATGCGTAGATTGGGAGAGCGAGAGCGACTGAGAGAGGGGAGTTGCATGAAAGCCGGGCTGCTGCTGCTGCTGCTGTTGCTTCTTCTTATTATTCTTCTCCTTCCTCCGACTGTTCTATTAATACCTCGCCCAAAACTATTTTTGAAGAGAGACTGCACACGCACACACACACACATACCCATAAACAGACACACACACAATCGCACACATGACAGAATGGAAACACAAAGAACATAACAAAAAAAAAAAAAAAAAAATGTTGAAGCATGGAAGCCTACGCCCTTGGAAGTGGAAAAGGGGAGAGATTCGGGACATGTAATTCCCGGATTACCGGAACGTTACCTCTATAAAGCTGGGCAACGGCGGTGGCCGAATCCTGGAATGCTCCCCACACGGTGCTCAGGTTGTTGTCTCGCTGACGCACATACTCCCGTTCGTACTCATCGTGCTGTCCGTGGATTTCACGATGACACTGCTCCTCCAGCCAGCTCTCCTCGCCACCCGACTCCGGTTGCTGTTGCATTCTCTGTTTTGTCTGCTTAATCTTCTACTTTCCTCAGTTGTGGTGAGATCTGAGGGCTCTTGTTTCACAGTTCTTTTCCCGATCCGGCGAATGCCTGGACTCCCTCCGCTTCTTCGTCTTCTTCTTCTTCGCTGCTCCTTTTCTGCTGCTGTTTCTGCTTCTTCTTCTGCTACGACGACAGCACCAAGACCAACACACACGCACACGCGAAACACACCACTACACTGGCAATCGCACGTAGGATTGTCCACTCTTGGTTTCGGAGTCACCAGGATGCGAATTAAGTTCCCTTCGCCCAACGCACTGGACTAAACGGCAGACACGCTGTTGGACAGTAAATTATTTCAATTTTCGAACTGTCTGAGCGACATGAAAGTAGCACTTTTGTGTAGTAAACCAGCACAAAAAAGAACCAACACTCAGCGTCAGTGCTGCCAGATAGTTGAACTATTTCATTCTGGTTCGATTTTCACGGAGCAAGTTCTGAGTCAGTAACCCAAATGGCGTTTTAGAATATCCCAACAATAATATTATTTGTAGCAATTAAGAAAATATTTTGCTAATTGTATTTGATTTGATATTTCTAATTAATCAAACGATTAATATAACTGTTATGTTAAATGGATGAAATGTAAATAATACAGTAAATAAAAAATCTAGTATTAATAAAAATATATCGCATCAACATACATCGCATCAGCTCTTGATTATATATACTAATGATCACCTGGTAATGAGTTACACGATAGGCAGCAAGATCGTTACGCATTCGTTTACAAAACAAACAGTTTTACTGGAACTAGTTTAAACAATTTTTTTTTATTCATTAAAAATAATTAAACATTTTTAAATTCAAAAATTAAATTCGTTTGGCTAACAATCATTGTATATAAAGCAATTATTTTTATAATATTTCAAACGAATGTACATTAATTAAAGAACGAGTTCCAGTGCTGCCAGCCTTTCCAACAAAGTGGCAACGCCGCCCTAGTGGTCTGCACGTTTTTAAAAGCCGGCTGACTGAATCCAAAACAAAACGAGGACCCTCCAAAAACCAGGATGTTTATGAACGCCAATTTGTTTGAACCGGGCAAAACGAAGTCGGAGAAGCTATTCGTGCAGTCGGCGTTAAAGCAAAACCAGCGATTCGACTGCAGGCGCTCCAACGAGTCCCGCGATGTGGAGTTGACCTTCGGCGCGGATTGGGGCTCCGTGGCGGTTTCCCTCAAAGACACCAAGGTCCTGGCCCACGCTAGCTGCGACATCGGAGTACCCACTACGTCCAGGCCCAACGAGGGCAAGCTCCAGATAAATGTGAGCATTGGCGGCGTGGCATTCCTGGACGAAGTGCAGTCCACATATGACCAGCGAAGCCTCACACTGAACTCCCAGCTGGAACGGACATTCCGGAGTTCCCGTTGCCTCGACTTGGAGTCCCTGTGCGTGGCTGCCGAGAAGCATGTGTGGTGCATCCGCGTCGACCTCAATGTGCTGAACCACGACGGGAATCTGTATGGTAAGAGAGAGGAAAGAAAGTGATTAATCTTTTTTCCATGCTAATTCTTGATTGGTTAACTTGTCCTAGATGCTAGTAGCATAGCCACATTAGCCGCCTTGATGCACTTTCGTCGACCTGATGTCACTTATGCGGATGATGAGCTGCGCATTTATTCGGAAAAGGAGCGCGAACTTATCCCGCTGTTGTTCCTGCATTACCCCGTGAGCGTTACGTATTGCATCTTCAAGAGCAGTCCACAGCCACTATTGGATCCAACGCTCTTGGAGGAGAATGCCGCCGATTCGGTGATTGTGCTCAGTTTCAACTCCTATCAGGAGTTGTGCACATTAAATGCTGGCGGCACGGTACCCACCAATGTCCGAACTATCATGCAATGTGCCCGTAATGCAGCGTCTCGCTGCAAGGATTTGGTGCAGTTCATTAGGAAAGCCTTAGCGTTGGACGAGGAGCGACGACTGCAGGGCAGTGGGCCGAACCAAGGACTGTTTGCTCTGATGGGAGAGAATAAACACAAACTAAGCTTTAAGCAGCTAATGCAGGACGAGCAAAGGCAAAGGCAGACTCCGGCTCAACAAGATTCCCAAAAGGAGGTGGCTCAACCAAGTGGGAAGCCGAAAATGGAAAAGGAAGTTACAGTCAAGGTGGAGCAGCCTAAGGGAGAGGAGGCGGGCGAGGTGGTGCAGGACGCTAACAGCTGGCTGCCACAGGACGACAACCATTGGCTGCCACAGGAGGCAACGAACAACGAGGAACTGCCAACGACCTCGAAGGTAGACGCATCTAAAACGCCAAAGGCTAAAAATCGGCCCAAAAACAAGGCCAACAAAAAGCAGCAGCAGTCAGCAAGGAAACCTAGTAAGTGTACCTGGATATGTCGGTTATAAACGGACCATAAACTAATTAAATCTGCATTAAACTCTTGTTTCAGATAACAGCGATTCAGAGGAGGACGCCGTTTAGAAACATATACTTTTATGATGATAGGTCACGTAGATAAGTGCAAAATGCTTTCTTTTCAGTTTTATTTAGGCTTAAAATTAAGGCTAAAATCAGTCTAGGCTTAAACAGAAATCTTTTCTAGCGTAGCTCTAAGTAATAACTTGGAACTAAGACTAAAATTAGAGCTCTAAATATATTTTTGTATAGATAAATTCAACCCGAATGGGGAAAAACCGAGACGACGATGTTTAATTGCAAACTACTTTCATTTATAATCAATTGTATTTTTCTCAACAAATCCCCAGTAATTTAATTGTGCGTCAATATTGCATTTAAAGGTTTATTTGTGTTTAGTTATCTGTTCGTTGTTTGTTTGTTTAAGCCCTCTTCCAGCCCCCTTGTAACTCGAACTATATTGCAAAGAGTCGCCTAAGAATACGAATTGCTAATTGATTTTGTTTATGCTTTTCTTTTCGGTGTATTAATTCTCTTGTAAATATACATAGTTTATTTTATGTAATGTGTGTGTAAGTGAGTGGGTGTTTGTTGTTGTTGTTGTGTACAATTATAAAGAGCTATTAACAACGGACCAATGCTACAATTAGTTTTGTAAAATCTGCTTAAAACTAAGTTTATATTCAATCGCGTTTAACTACTACATATTTTATTGCGAGCACCGATTGCCACTACTTCCCTACGCGCGTTTTTTCATTTTTCATTTTTTTTGTTTTATGTTTTTCGGTTTTGTTGTTTTGTTCGTGTAAATTACATTGCAGCTTATTTCGTTTGTTTTACGGGAAAGTGGACTGGACTGGGTAGGATCTGTGGTGAGGCAGTGGTGTGGTGTGTGCGGGAGAGATGTGGAGGACATTTAACTATTCATCAGTGTAATCAGTGGATTTTCGTTTTCCATCATTTTTTTGTGGGGTGAACCATGCCGGGACCGTGGACGTCCGGCAAAGGCAAATGCAGCAACAATGTGTGTGAGAGCTCAATTGGATGACGGGTGGCGGAATGGCTGGCGCTAGAAGGAGTAGACATCGTCGGCGTCCTCCTCCTCCTCTTCCTCCTGGTTAACCCTCCGCCCGCCGCCGCCACGCCTTCAGGTGGTGTCATTGCCGATTCCATTCTTCTGATCTAACTTATTCGAGCCCATCTTTACTCTGTACACGAAGAACGTAATGATCTCCTTCTCCTTGATGGGTATCGTCTTGAAGTGCTTCATGATGGTCTAATAAACGAAACGAAAACAAAAGAGTGGATTAAAATGGGGGACCACAAGGGGGTATTTCGTGAGGTGTGAAATATTGTGCTGTGCCAAATCACATTTATGTAAATATAAAGCAAGGTACAAACTCACATCCGCCAGCTGCGCCCGCTTCATGCCCTGCCGCGTCTGGACGTTAAAGTGTCGCTTGTAGCGGCGCAGCGCATTGACGCCCAGCTTGTGGAGATCGGGAAACTCGTGCAGATCCGTGTCCGTCTCGTTGCTGTCGTCCTCGCTGTCCTTGCGCCGTCGCTTCGTTCGCACCGACTGGATGCGGTCCTTGTGGTGGTCGCAAATGTAGATATGCTGGGCGCTGGGGTCGCTGCTCAGCTTCAGCCGCTTCTGGGCCACCGTTTTCTGGATGCGCTTGCTGTAGCTGGCGTAGCCGGCCTGGTTGCGACACCGCTCCATGTCGTCGATAAGGCAGCAGGTCTGATCCGTGTGCCCGCGGCTATCCTCTTCGCCGGTGCTAAATCCGTTGTTCATCCTGTTCTTTCCGGGTTGCCTTTTCTACCCACTTGCTGTTTCTCTCCCTACTTCTGCTTTGCTTTTCTTTTCGCTTTTTGCTTTGTGTTTGCGTCGCTCAGTGTGACCGCAGCCCGATCACTCAAAATATACCTTCCGGCATTTAAGAAAATATACCAAAATATACTTGTTAAACCAAATGGTTGGGCACGAATAACGGAGAATGAAAGAAATTTAAAAAATGAGACATGTTAAAACAAAATAAATCTTTAGAAAAAACATGAGAGCGAGTAAAACAAGAGAGAAGCGCATATTTTATGAGGAAAAGGAAACCATAAGGAGGAAATATATCTCAACTTTATTAAAATATCGATAAAGTGGTATATTTTGCACATCTCTATCAAGTTTTTAAACACGACAAAACAATCAAGTTTTGGTAGATTTTGTACATATTAAAAACAAAACAAATGTGTTCACAACAAAAAAAGCTATGAGTAATAGAGTGCGAATTGTTATTGTCGGTGACTCGGGTAAGTGGTGCCTTCTCCTCCGACTTTTTGTCTGCCTAATTCACTAAGAACCCTTTGTTTTTCAGGTGTGGGCAAGACCTGCCTGACACACTTGATCGCGCACCACGAATCCCTAATCCGACCCGGCTGGACGGTGGGCTGCAACATCCAGGTGAAGATCCACGAGTTCAAGGAGGGCACAGCCCGACAGTGCCCCTATTTCGTGGAACTCTTCGACGTGGGCGGCTCGTTGAACCACAAGAACACACGGAGCGTCTTCTACGCGGGCGTGCATGGCATTATTCTGGTGCACGACCTCACCAATGGCAAGTCGCAGGAGCATCTCCTCGAATGGCTCTACGAGATCGTCAACAAGGAGGGCAAGGACACGTATAAATCCCGAGGTGGCTCCACGCCCGCTTCTTCATCTCCGCCGCGGAGTACTTTCGCCTCAAATGCGCCCGAATGCGCAGCTGCGTCCAATTTCGATATGGAGGAGTTCCTGGGCGCCACACAAACACCCATTTTGGTAATGGGCACAAAGCTGGATCTTATTGACGAGAAGCGGCAGCCCAAGACGGCCGTGAAGAAGGCGGGCGGAATAGGTAGGTCCTTAGACTCGAAGAGGAGCATCTAGGTATCTCCTAATAACCAGGCCTTTCTTCTTTGACAGCCGACAAATGTGGCGCCGAGGAAATCTGGCTGAATTGCAGGGATCCCCGCAGCCTGGCCGCTGGCACAACGGATTCGGTGAAGCTATCCCGGTTCTTTGACTGTGTGATCGAGAAGCGTGAGTCGCTCGGCAGTGGCAGTGCCACGCCAGACTTTGGTAGCTTTGGAATGGGCGCTCCGTCCGACCGTCGCCGTCCAGTCTATTCGGCAGCAAGCTCGCCGGATTATCCACTTTACTGCGGTCCAAGCAGCAGCAGTGGCATGAGAGTGGAACCGAGTGCCGTTCCCCTGCTGGACACCAACGACCTCAAATGATGTCTCCCCAATTATATGTAACTATAAGATTGCCTTGTAAATATTCTAAGTGAAGCATTAAACAAATCAAAAATATGGGAGTAGTAATTTTTAATAGGCTAAAGCTAACTTAAGCTAAGTCTTACACTAAAAACCACCCTCGGTTTTGTCAAGATTTACTTATCCCGCTTAAGGATATCGCGATACCAGTCGGGAATGATCTGGTGCTCCTTGCCCCTAAGCACTTGGTAGCTTGCAATGCGATTGTAGGCATTAAAATCCACCTGGACCACGGCATATGGATCATCGATTTTCTCTAGGAGAGCCTTTAGCTCCTTGAGGAACTGCACCAGGAACCAGGTCATTGCCGATGGACTCCAGGGCTTGTTTCGCGCCAAATCGCGGGTATCATACTCTTGGATCCCACGCACCATTCCCTTCTGATCGCGTTCGCCGCAGTAAATGGTTTGAATGTTCACGAGGAACGATTGGCTCCACCAATTTGCCGACTTGAAGTTGTCGAAGCTGCGCTTCTGACCGGCACTCTTGTGGTAGGCACTGGTCTTAAGCTCCACGAAGTTGAGGCTCTCCAGCTCCAAGGGATCCTCAAAGTCACTGAATGAATGGATAAAAGCATTAGGATGGGGTGAGAAACCAAACCCAAAGGCACACACACTTACACTGGCTCCTTGCTGACAACGCAGTCCACTTCGGCGCCGTACATCAAGTCAATTCCGCTCAGCTGGCAGGCGAACATGACCAGGAACTCCTCAGCCTCGTTGACAGGCACATCGGTCACCGGCTTCGACCGCGGCTGATCGCAGGTCATGTACTGTTCGAATTTGAAGCCCCAGGAGCACATGTCCCAATCCTTCTTGGTCATGTTCTCTCTCTTCAGTATCTGCGTCTCGGTTTCCTCCTTGGCCATGTATACGGAGTCATTCAGGAGCGTTGCCTTGATGCGGAACTCGCAGTTGCGATCGTACTGCAGGCACATTATCTGGCGGAGAATGCCGCGCAGCGTCACAAAGTGACTGAGAAGACCCAAGGTCTCTGGTTGCGATTCTCTTGGGAAGAGCAGATCCTCCTTGTGGTGGTCTATGTAGCGCAACACAAACTCAAGGTCCTTTTGCTCATGGCCCACTTCCTTGCGTATGACATTCTCGATGCCGGCGTTAAGGTCCAGCGGCAAATCCAGAAACGGTGGCCCGTACAAGTAGCTGCCGTTCCTGGCGTCGTCGACAAAGTCACGCTTGCCGGTGATGCTGCCACATCCGATGGACCTCGGGCGGCTTATATTGGGGAATGGTTTCTGGAATTTATCTCCCATTTTGTGCTGATGCCATGGCAACTGAATGGTGCCTTTGTCCTCGGCCATGCTTTCTCAATTCTTCACCTGCAACAGCAATTTCCTTGTTTACATCGGGCGCAACAACGATTTCAAACAGTATTTGTAGTATTATTTATGGTATTTTCAATAACATGAATCTGGTCTTCTTGTATTTATATACTTTTATAGCTACTTTAACCTTCTTTCTGTGTTTTTTTAATATTTGATCAAATTACTACTTACAACAGGTGATCCGCGCAAGTTTTCGCAGCAAAAGAGGCTAAAAATTCCTTGACGACTGACGATTGTAAACAATCGATAGTATCGATATAAAAATCTATATCGATTTATTTATGAAGCAATGAGCCCGCCATGATTTAAATTGGGGTTTTGTGGCCCCTAACCCCTAAAATTCGAAAAAAGAAACGTTGGTAAATAATTATCCAAGCTTTTAGACTGTAACGTTGTTATTTATTTTCAGTTGCAACTGAAACCGGGCTTCTTCGAGGTAACACGATTCCCTGCGGAAATCCTTGCATTAAACTAAACTAAATAAACGAATCTCGTGCTCAACTAAACATTGATTTAACAAACCTTGGACGTACATAAATACATCATCGTGAACAGATATTCGTATAGCTTATTTACAGAATTTAATTTATTTTGGCGTTGGGTTGGCGCCTCCTGCTTCTGTGTCTGTGCTGTATTCCTAAAGCGAGATCCCTGTGAGCGGTCTCGGGGTGTCCTTTCCTTATACATGTATATCTCTATAGCTCCCTCTTATCTTTCCGTGTGATGCAAAGTCGTAACAAGAACAAAGTGAGTTCGGGATGTGAAACCAAGTTGGAATGAACGGAACAATTAACAGGTAATTAAAAAAAAAAAAAACAGGTGAAATGTACATATAAATGCCTAGATGCGCGCACCTACTTGTAGGCGTGCCAACAAAGTACCAACAAGTAAAAATAAATAGTCTAAACTAGTTAAATATCAACAACGGATCTATGCCTGCAGCCTGGCGGCCCTGTCTCCGGATCCGGCGCCCTCATTGCCATTGCCCAGAGACTCCATGTCGTTGTCGATGAACAGACACATGAACTGGACGCAGCGGCTGTGGTAATCCATCCAGGCGGTGCACTCGCCGCTGCGTAAGAGGATGCGGCCAAAGGTGGAGGCTATAAGGAAGTCATAAGGATTATTACCAACTGATTAGATGAGATTTATGAACTATATACCCTTACCAACTTGCTGCAGATCGTAGTACTGACTCTCGATGCCCGCGCGCAGAAACATGCACAGATGCATGAACACATTTCGCTTGGGCGGACTCAGCAGCGATATGTAGTCCATGGCCCGCGACTTATTGCTGCAAGCCAGCAGATCCTCAACAAAAGGCTCCAGCAGCGCCTGTTCCGGCATATCGAGCAGCAGCAACAGGGCCTGAGCAGCAGTCTCCGCATTGACGGCTACAAAGAGGGATTTGTAAGTCAAAGGAAGGCTTTAAGAAGGCTTGAAATCACTTACGGAACGGCTCATCCGACCAGCTGTCCAGCCAGTCGCGCAGCAAGTTGAACTGGCTGCCCAGCGACTGGCGGGAGTCGTATGTGGGGAAGGCGCCCTCCTGCTTGGGACCCTGTTTGTACAGGAAGTCAATCAGCAGAAAGAACTCCCGGGGCATGGTCACGCGATATTCCGGTGAGTCGTCATTGATCTGCATTTAAATCGAAATTAAATCAAGTTCAATTCCAGCTACAAGTCAACTTACCAGCTGCTTGATCTGCTCCTGCGTGTACTCGCCCAGCGGACGATCAGTGCGGCACATTGTCTCCATGGAGAGGCCAAAGCAACTGGGCTGATAGTCTCCGGTGACGGTTATAAAGATGTCTCGTCCGTTCTCCACGTGCAGAATGAGAATATCAAAGTTGTCGCTGTGCCGAATCTTGCGCAGCAGCCCGGCAATGGTCCGGACACTGACGTGCATCTTCAGGCGGATGCTGCGGGCGGAATCGATGAGCAGCGAGTCCTGCTGGGGATCGACATGCAGATAGGGCTCACAGATGGCATGAATGTCCTTTTCCTTGAAGCTAAAGTCCACCGGCAAGGGGCAATTGTTGAAGACGGTGAAGTTCTGGGTTACAGGCTCATTAAATCGCACCGTGCCGAAATCGATAACAGTCTTCTCCACATTTATCTGCGGCTGATTGTCATTCTCGCGCTTGTCCACCGCCTTGAGAACCTCCTCCTGCACCCGCTTGTACTTGACGGCGTCGCGCGTCTTGATCTTCACCCGAAATACCGCATACACCGGCTTGTGATCGCTCTGGCGTATCTCCATGATGCTGTTGTAGGCCAGCTGCTCGATGCGCGTACCCTTCCAGAGGACACGGTCACAGTAGGCCGGTGCCCTCTGCTTCTCGCTGCTGTCATAGGTGTCCGTTCCGGGATCGTACTTGTATGTCGGTCGGAACTTGATGTCGCCCTCGGTGTAGCCCTCGAAGCATTTACCGCGCTGCATCTCCTGTCGCAGCTGGTCGTACTGCAGCAGCAGCTCATAAGTCTGAGCATCGCTCATGGGGCCAGGTCGCTGCTGTCCCGGCGGCTCCTGGATGCGATAATTCAAGTCGCCCACCCAGAAAATGTGACTGGAAAAGGGGAGTGATTAGCGTTGAATGTTAAAAGTTCTTAGGGACACTCACTCATGATCGCTGATGGTGCGTCCGTCGTCAAATGTCATGCCCTGGACAATGGCATTGTAGTCAGCATTTCGCTCCTCCACATTGGCCATGTGTGCGGCCAAATGGGAGTTGATGAAGCAAAGATTGCCCTCGTTCAGTTGCAGGCTAATGCCCACGCCGCCCTTGTTGCCCAAGGCATTGAAGACGCCGCGGGCCACCGTCTTCAGGCGACAGCGTGTGATCTGCGGTCGAATTTGCTGGCGAACAATCACCGTTAGCATGGTGGCCACCAGACGCTGTGTGCCCAGGACCTCGTACTTGGCATCCGGATGCAGGCTATCCATTATTTTATCACTACGGGAAAAGGTTATTATAAAAAAACTGTTTGTAAAGTTATATTAAACATTCTGCCCACTCACATCCACGTCTTCTCAATGCCCCCCATCTGTGTGGTCTTCACCATTTCGTAGGCCATTGCCTTGGCGGGTGCATACAGCTCCTGCAGGCCAATGGCATAGATATCAGGCGGATGGACAGTGTGTCCCAGCCAGGAACGCAGCGGATTCTCACCGTCGACGCAGGGCTTGTTGTTTACATTCCAGGTGGCGCAGAATATGCTGTAATTATGATGATTATTATGCAACTTTAAAGACTTTTATTGTGTTTGTGCACTCACTGAATATCCTCGTAGACAATGTACTCGCTCTCCCGCTTCTTCAGCTCCTGCTTGACCTCACCAATCTGCCTGTAATCATTCAGCCACCTAAAGTTAAGCACCGCCTCTGGATCGTACTGAGCCATGGCTGTCTTGCAGGACATGATCTTGGCATAGAACTCCTCGTAATTGGAGGTCTCTGAGGGAAAGTAATAGTACTTGACGGGTCCGTCCTCGGCCGTGGATAAGTCAAACTGTTGGGTGTTAATGGTTCCCACGAATTCTGTGGGGAGAAAATTATAAAGAATAGATATTAAAGTATTTACAATTATGTGTTATAATTAATAATTTAATAATTAACTTCCTAACTAACTTAGCTCTTAATTAAGACTTAACTTGCTTGCTTGCAGTGCACTCTTTCCCTCAAGCTTTAACTTAATTAACTAAATATTTAACTTGATTCATTGTTTGCCAATTAGCAAGCCTGTCTGCCTGTCTGTCTGTTTGCCAAATGAAGTACTTTATTTGTTAAGTAACTCGGCAGATGGCAAGCTAAGTTAATCTTCATTTAACAAACTGAAGTGGATAATTATTGACGTTGTGGCTATAAACACTCCACAATTTACAGGCTTCTTTAACAATATTTGTAATTTGATTTTAGTAACTATTTAAATTCTTTAAGATTTCGTTAAGACTAGAACTCGAAATCCTGGGCTCACCCTGCCTTATCAGGAAGCTGCTGTCGATGGCAAACACCTTGTTGATGATCAGCTCGTTCACCGATGTCAGCGGCGGTGTGCGCAGGTAGGAGAAGGCGAGTATGGCATAGGTGCCGCCAGAAGCCGAGGAGACCAGAGCCAGCAGACGGTTGGGGTACTCAACTCCAATGATCTGGTAAGCATCGAATATCTGTCGAGGGAGAAGAACAAATATTAATGTTGAATGTTCATAAATAATACCAGAGTAAAAGAGAGAAGTAATCTTTGGAAACTGTGAACTTCTGGCTGGGTTGTTGCTATCTTTCCGGGAAGAGCAAGATAAGAGTCCGTGTTGGTAGTGCAAAGAAATATGCAATTTGCTTTTTGATAGTACCAAAAGGGTGGTTTTATTAGTCATAAGTTTCTCCTGGGATCACCTCATGCTTACTTACACTCAGTACAACTTCATCCTCCTTGAACCGCTCCTTGACAATGTCCAGCGTCGTCCTGGTCGGAGCTGCCCCATTGGGCACACTGTCGCCCACGGTCTCCATGCTGCCTCGCTTTCCTTCCACTGATATGGATTTGAATTGGTTTTAGGGGGAATTCACCCAACAATACTCCTGACTGCTCCTCCTGCTGGTGTGATGAATACTGCTGCTTCTGCTGCTGCTGCTGCTGCTCTTTGCTGTTAATCTCGGAATGAGGAATAATACTTGCAAGGGGTTTCTCTTCTTCTCCTTCGATATGGATATGGACAATAGTTTTGTTGCTGCCCTCCCCTCCTCTTTAGCTGGTTTCTATTTTTAGAGTTGGCGTTGCGGGCCCGCCAACGATGATTGGAATTCTTTTTGCTCTTCTCCTCCTCCTTCGCCCTTCTTCGCGGCGGCTTCCGGTAGCAAGGCTGGGGGCAAATGCAATGCAAGCAGCTCTGCGGCTCTGGTGGCCTGACCCTGCTCTTCGTCTGCAACCGTAATCTCTCGCAGCCCCGTAACCGTAACCGTAGCCGTGGCCGTCCGTTTGTTTGTTTTCTTGGTGGCTTTATTGTTGTTGTCGTCGCTCAAGGTGGGTGTATCGCTCACGCACACACTTGCACGGTCGCACTCTCGCACGCACGAAACGGCAACACTTATTATTCATCGGCAATCGCAATGTGACAATAATTACAGCTCACCCCCGGCTCTGGTGGCACGTTTAACGGGGGGAATACGATTGGCTGCAGATGCAGATCACAGACAAACTGGCACGCGCGCTAATTATGGCGCTGGCTCATTATTTTCAACTTATATTTTCCGGGGGCTGGCAGCCGTTACTTGTTGTTGTTCTTGTTGTGGGTGCTGCTGCTGTTTGGTTAGCAGGTGTGACCAGAGTTGCAAATGATTTATCGATTAATCGCTTGGGAATACCAGCAGGTCGGTATTTTTATACTCCAATAAGCTGGTCAGCTATTGTTCTTGTCAAATCACTTGTTGTCGTTGTTGCTTTAGCAGCTGCTGCGCTGCTGCTCGTTGTTTTTCTTGTTGTTGTTGGACTGACAAACAAGTGTTAAAAACTATTTGTGGTGCAATATTTTCCCCAATTACCGCTCGACCAGCGTCTTCGCCGCTTGCCAGTCGTGTCCAAATTGCTTCAATTGTAGCAACAAAAGCGAAGGTAGTCAGGCAAACAAACCCCAATCAGGTGAACAAACAACGTAATCTCGCCGAGATTGCTTGACTTGGACTTGAAACGCGCCAACGGAGGCTATCCCATATATCGGACAGAAATGAGCCAAAGCCAAAGTCGGAGCCAGCCAGAGGAGAAGGAGGCCTCCAAGACAGAGGTGGACGATGCAGCAGCCACAGCTAAGGGCAGCGCCAAGCAACAACTGGAGACCTATCGGGTGTATGTGGTCACCTGGAATGTGGGCAGTCGCTTTCCCGACAACATCTCGCTGCGCCAGCTGCTGGGACTACAGGACGTGGATAATGACACCACCGCCAAGGACCATCTGCCGGATATCTATGCCATTGGCCTGCAGGAGGTCAACGCGCAGCCGCAGCAACAGGTGCTGGGCCTGTTCAAGGAGGACCCGTGGACGCACAAGGCCAAGGAGCTGTTGCGCGCCTACGATTACGTTGCCGTTAAGACGGAACAGATGCAAGGACTCCTCCTCAGCATGTTCGTGCGGCGCCAGCATGTCGAGCATCTGCACGACATCGAGGCGGAGTTCACGCGCACCGGTTTCGGTGGCATTTGGGGCAACAAGGGCGCCGTGAGCGTCCGCTTCACCCTCTACGGCTGCGGCCTGGCCTTTGTGGTCGCCCACCTGGCGGCCCACGATCATCAGCTGGACGAGCGAATCGAAGACTATCGCCAGATATTGGAGAACCATCACTACCATGTGAAGCGCTACAGGGAGATCTACGATCACGACTACGTCTTCTGGTTCGGAGATCTCAACTTTCGGCTGCAGGGCGGCGACTCTGCGACCGAGGTGCGCGATCTGGTGCGCGACGAGGCCCAGCACGAGGCTCTAATCCAGCGGGACCAGTTGTTCCAGGTGCGCGAGCGCACGCAGCAGGCATTCCAGGTGCTGCACGAGCGCCTGCCCGCCTTCCCGCCCACCTTCAAGTTCCGCGAAGGCACCTCCGACTACGACCTGAAGCGTCGCCCGGCCTGGACGGACCGCATCATGTACGCCGTCCAGCCGCTGAATCGTCAGCCGGGCATGCAGCTGGCCATCGAGCAGTGCTCGTACAAGTCGCACCCGGTGTACACCATCAGCGATCACAAGCCGGTGACGAGTGACTTCACTTTGAAGATGTATCCCAATGTTCGGGTGCCGGGCGTGGTCTTTTCGCCGCTGAGTGTCTGGCGGATTGGAGATGAGAACACCGTGGAGTATCGCAAGCAGGCGGAGTTCGATGAGGGTCCCAACGATTGGATTGGCATTTATCCGCTGGAATATGCCAGCCTGGCGGACTATGCCGCCTACGAGTATGTGAATCAAGCGGAGTCGCCACCCTCATCGGATTCCAATCACGAACCGGATCACTTCGATACACCGTCGCATCATCGTCGTGGGCGGCATCATCACAAGAATCGGCAGCGGCTGAGGCGACACCAGGAGGCCAATGCCCAGGAGCAGGTGCGCCTGGACTTTGCCGACGACGTGGAGCTGCGGCATGGGGAGCAATATCTGCTGATCTACTTCCGGAGCACAGGAGTCAGGGGCGTGACCAGCCTGGCTGGGATCAGTGGCGTCTTTGTGGCGGAGAAGCGACATGGATCGCCGCATCGAACGGAATACCATGTTGACTAGCTGGCCGAGGCCCTGGACATCTTTATACTTTAGTCCCGTCCCTCCTCCTCCTGCTCTTCTCTCCTCTGATATATATATTGTAATCTTTACTGACATTTTGTGACTCTGTTAAGTTTGCCTTGTTTTTGTGCCTGTTGATATATACATATACATATATATACAGCCCCACCCCGCAGATAAATATGAATTATGTGTAATAATTATACAATTAGTGATTGATAATCTTGTTCTCCCATTCCTGATCTCTTGGATCCTCCCCCACTAACTATTCCCCGAGTCCTGCTTTCGGTTTGCTCATGTTTTGATTCTGTTTAAGGTTCTGTTGTCATTTTGTTATTTTTATTTGCACGACGTTGTCACTGGAAATATTTAACCGGTTTCGTAAAGGTTAATTACGCCACACACAACCACCGCAGGCTATGACACACCCGCACAGTGGGTCAAGAACTGAACGCTAGGGTTAATTCTAATGGGAATATGTCTAATTGGGGGTGATTTTTTTTTTGGGTAGGTCAGGGAAATACCTGGCCAGATTGCATTCCAATTGGGGGTCTTTAATTGTTTAATTAAATTAATATTAAATTAAAGCATTTGAC
>JAEIIM010038647.1:0-13023 GCA_018874515.1 Drosophila greeni | reverse complement strand
CTGCTTATTTCTTAATTAATTCCTATATTGATTGCAACCAATAATCCTGAGAGCAGAACAAACCGAGTACCCTTGAAGCACTCTATTATCGCAAGTTAGAGCTGAGAAAACCTCTCCCACGAAGAAGTTCATAGTGCTGTCTGTCGCCTTTGTCCCAAAGCCAATAAACTGCAAAACCCGACTGTAAACTGCTTTCGATTGCGCCATAGAGTGGCTCAGTGTTTCGCCCGGACTGCGAGGGCAATTTTATGTCAGCTGCAGTGCAATATGCAAAAGGAGGCGGTGGCCCCGAATTTCGGATTTCCAAAGCGTCCATTGTCGCGGGTCATTAGGGACACGCGATGCCTGCAACTAGTGCGAGGAAATCGTAAAATCGAAACCATAAAGAGTGCGGCCCAGAGGAAGAGGAAAGGGGCCGGAGTCGAGCCAACTGCGAAATTTAAGCCACAATTGATGGGCGGGAAAATGTTTAGGAATGGCGGATGGTGGTGGAGCAGCCCAATCGTTGGCCAAAAATAGCATTCGTAATTTTTGAATGCCTCGAAACTATAAACAAATATGAGTAGTTTTAATTTTGCAGCTCCTTAAGTTGACTTAATGCTCTTTGAAGCTGCATACTAATACCCTTCAAAAGCAGAGTAGTAAATAGAGATAAAAAGAGAAAAAATTACCATTTAAAGTTAAAACGTAAAATGTTTATTAACCGTACTCTGATTGATTTGGGAACTCCTTACAAAAGGATGTTGTGGCAACGCATGCTACCCGCTATCATGGGGCGCTCCTTGGGGCCGGTTATGTATTTTCCCCACACTTGGACGAACTCGCTCTGCCTCCGACCGGACATCGACGCCTGCCTGGAGAGCTCCGTGCTGTAGTTGCTATCCGAGCAAAAAATGGGCCCTCGGATGTGGATGTGGCTATTCGTGATATAGATGTTCTGGTTGTGCTGGGAGGAGCTCGTCCTAATTGGAAAAGACTGCGTCGAAGAGGACCCCAACTCAGCTATGGAGCTGTTTCCATTCAAAACCATGACAGATTCCTCGGATTTTAGATTTTCGTGGCTACTGGAACTTTTTCTCAGCCTCAGCTCGTGCAGCAACTCGCGCATCTCCAAACAATGAGTTTCAAGCACGTTTAGCTGCTCTTTTAAAGCTGCATTTTCTTCCACCACCACGGGATCCAAAGTTTGCTGGATCTCTTGAAGAGGTTCAGGGGCAAGACTCTCCATCGAAGACCTAGACTCCACGGCGTCAACTGGCTTCAGCGTCTCGAGGCCTTTAAGGTAATTCTTTGCCTGCCTTTCGACCACTTGAAGGAGCTTCGACAGGCCAAAGGTCACTGCGAGTATCCCCCAGAAGCTCATCCCGAAATCGAAGGCACTTCTTACAGGATTTGGATCTGAGGGCCTGTGACTCATTTGAGGTTCAAACGTTATCTCGGGCCGCTCTGAAAGGAATACAAGCAATTATGTCTTGGTGATTTTGTTACAAAAAGCAGAAGGAATCGGAACCCTAGCAGTTGGCCCTTTTCACCAACCAATTTTTGTGTAGAAAGTTGACCAATTTATATTGTTCAAATCATTGAACTCACCTTTGTAGTATTCCACACGATAGTCGAAGGCAGCGCGTCTCTGGATCTCGACCACATGCTGGAGACAGAGAACAGCCCAGGATAATAGGCCCATTCCAAAGAGGAACAGAAAACTAATGTTTTCAAACATGTTTTCCAGAAATTGTTTGCTGAAACGCACTGGAACGTATGTGCCGGTAAAAACTACAACTAAGTGTGTCGGGATTCGTGTGGAAAATGTGGAAACGAATAAGGAATTCAAGAGTTTATTGAAGTTTAATAACTAACCTGCTAAGATCAAATTATTCAATGAATTATTAGTGCGTTTTTTGTTGTATTTTTACAACATAATAAAATTAAGAAAATTACAAGGCTAAAAGTGGGAGCTTTGAAACTATGGTTTCCACTTGGAAGTTGATCATATTTTTGAATTTTTCTTTAACATAAAAGAATTACCTTTGGTTATTTAGAGATTTTATTTATACAATTTTCTAACTTTATAAATAATTATCTGGTCACTATTACGAATGGGTTTGCTCTGTCACACATTTGCTAACAAGCTATATTTATTATCGATCTATTTGTAATTTTCAAACATTTTTTGAGCTCGTCCAAGTCCTTCACTACTTCGCCTTGAAACCAACTACCGACAGCGACTGATCCAAGTTTCATTGGCTTGACTGCGTGTTTTCGTACTTCAAGTGTACCGAGTGTATTGTGAGATGGCCGGACTCCTCATATTTCCTCACCTTTCCGGGCCGACATCTGTCGCTGGCGTTGCCATGAGCGCCCTGATGATGCCATTGCTGTTTGTGTGTGAAGCAGCAGGTGCAGGGATCTAAACGTTTCCCCGTTCAGAGTCCTAATGCGAGTATGAATGTGTGTGCGAGTGTGCATGAAACTCAATTCAAAAATACTTAACAAACATTTATTTGAATTTTTTCCATTCCGTCCTCCTTCATTCTTCGCAGCTCCAATGCGTCGCTGTCGCAGTTGTTGTAATAAAAATGCAAATAACTCGAACTCGAATGGGTTTGGTTAGTCGTATGCAAAGTGCCAAAAGCTAGAAAAATCTCTCCCCCTTCCGATGGCGCCTGCGCTCATGCGTATTTTCAGTTTCGCTCACGAACATGAACATAATTTTAATGCCAATTCAATTTAATGGTTCATTTCATATGAAAATTGTAAAAAGTCATTGCTGCTGCTCTGGCCGAAAAAAGGACGGCAGGAACCCGTCCAGAGCTCCTTCGAATATTTGGTAGCGGTTGTTGCTGGCACTCTGGCATTTGTCATGCGTGATTTTTAGGTTGGTGGCTCAGGGAGCAAAAAGCAAGGGCTTCGGGGCGTAGTTTCCACAATTGTGTTGATGCAGCTGCGGGCCACAAAGCACTCTTTTTTGCCGTATACGGACTTGATTCTATTTATTTTATTTTTTTTAAATATATATTGTTTTGCCTCTGGTAGGAAGGAAAGTATGCAATATTAAATGTACTGCGGGAAAAATCTTAACTAAGCAATACCTTATTGCGAAACAATTTGTGGGGGAAGTTTTTAAAAAGTTGTGGTATCTTTAGTGTCATGCTTCCCCCTTTTATCCGTCACGTATTAAATATGCAAAATTGCATTTGCATTCTGATTTTTCCAAAGCACATATATTTGACACGTTCCTTCACCATTCCATTTTAGATAAGGATATTTATGAGTGAAAGGAAAACCCACTTCCACCACCCTTTTCCAGTTGACGATTTCGATTTATTTTGTACACTTATTTGACTTCTATGCCAAATTATATTCAATTATGGTTTCTTGGCTACCCTGCCAGCGATGACAGTTTAAAAAGTTATTAAAATTTTTCTAAAGTATCATGATAAAAATAATAAATGTCAGTAATTCTGCTGCTAACATAAAATATGTAACTCAAAATACTTTTTCAATTAAAAATTTCTGAATAATTTATTAACTAAAAACCCCAAATATTGTAATAACATGTCAACACTTGGCAGCACCATTTAATTTTCTTTGAGTGACTCCGGATACGCTCTGCAAAGGACATTGTTGGGTTGAGTTTTTCAATTTGATGCAGCCAAACAAACGACCTCCGCACACACACGTAGTATGTTTTTGTAAACTTGTCGTTTTTTACGTTATGGCCCGGACTGTCCTGGTTTCAGGAAGCCAGAGTCGTTGCAGGCATTGCAGGGTTTCCCAGCAATTTGCGTGCCGCATTCTTCTTGCGTTTTTGATACCAAGCTGAGAGGAAGAAGCTGGGATTTCAAAAACTTGGACCTGAAAAATTCTGAGGTTAAGTCTAGGAATCAGTTTAAATTTTACATTTCTTTAAGACTAAACTCGGTTAAAATGAACCTTAATTTTATGCAAACATATAGTATATCCTCATGATTTTCTGTATTGTTATTTCTTTTATCCAGCCAAAATTTAATTACTTAGATCTTCGTCCAACTCTCTGGACTGGCAGCACATTGCTCGCTACTCCATTGCGGCCTTAAAACTTTAAATGGCTCTAAGTAGGAAATGCCCGGGAAATATGCGCCAAGCTAATGGATTTTTTCCTTTACGGTTTTATTTTTTGGCAGAGGTCGGATTGGGAGCTCGTTGTTGGACTAATGGAAGCGTCGACGACGACCTTAAAAATGTAAATAAACGTTTCTCTCGTTTTGTTGTTCGCGGGCTGACTACCTTGCGCTTAACCCCTTGAAGCACCCAGCACACACACACACTTATTCGGATCCCCCGGGGCCGCGGGCAGAGGGTCCTGTTTGGCCGCTTTTAATGCCGCGTAAATTTTGCAGGATAATCCAATAAAGAGATTTTCGTTGTGGCTGTTGCCGTGGGGAGCACACAAAAAATCGTTAAAGAACAAAACAAAAACCCAGACATTTGCAATGCGACACCGAAAGCTTAAAAAACACGGCGTCTGTGTGAGTGAAAACAATTGTTGTGACCCTCGGCGGAATGAATATATATCCTCTATGCGAATGAATCACAGCTTCGTTTTGGATTTAATTTACCCCCTAGACACTGACCTGTTTTACAATATAATGTGTTCGGCTTCCATTCAATTAACTGGGTTACAAAATTACAATTTAAAAACTAAATTCTCCTTTAGACACTTAATTTTATTAAGCGATCTAACAATAGAAGCTTGCTCCTTTATTGCTCTATAAGTTGCATGTTTATCACTCGATTGTAGTTAAATTTATTTATGGAATAAAGTCTTTAATCAATTACGATAAAGGCACACTACAGAATAATTCAATTTGTTTGAAAAGGCCCGCAAGTGGACTTCACGTCCACTCAAAACCCGAATGGGTTTTTAAATCAACACAAGTGGGTATTTTTTTTATTTTTAAAACATTCACCAATGAGCCCACACCACACATACGAGTAATAAAAAGAGCATGGAATAACAAAAACAGCAGTTCACACACACAAATTGTTTTCACCAACAAAAACCTACTGAAGCGTGAGTACGTCAATATTCATATTACTCATACGCACAGTTGAGCAAACAACCAACTACCCTCAGCACAAGGCAAAGAGATGCCAAGGTGGCTCGATACACTTTTTTGTTCTCACAGTTTCATTATAAAAGCTAATTTATTGGAAAAATGTTAAATCAATTTGCGGAAAAGGCGACAAAGAAAGGCCAACAGGAATATACAAATTTGAAGTGCGTTAGGAATTTCTTATATGACACACTAAACATTTTCCAGAAATAAATAAATTTCAGACCTACATTTTAATACAAGTAGTTACAAGTATGTGATTTAAAAATGTCGTGAGTTAAATAAAGTCAAATGTCAAAGACGAAATTGCTTCTGGTTTTCCCATTTCGTTTCTGGCCAAGTCTTACATTTGCCGGTTTCCAAGGCAAAACAAATAGCTAGCAAAGCGTGTTGCGCAAAAATTCCTTGGCTCAGTCCGAGGGGAAAGCGAAAGAAATCAATAAATTTCAAAGGAAATAATTAAGCAAGTAATTGACTTGGATTTCTTTTAGGAATTCCTCCATAAATCTCCACCAGCTAAGCTAGCACACAGAATACCGAACCAGAATGCGAGAAGGGTGGCATCCTCGTCGTCATCTCCTCCTTGTTAGTTATATGGTGTTTGGGAAAGCAGGCCAAGAAGGATTTCCAGATTAAGCATGTGTTGGGATTGCAGCTGCGTTTCAAAAATGTAAGAAAAACTGTCTTTAAAATGGTATAATTATAATTATGTAAGCTTATATGATGCACACCAAAACACAGCTATTGTTTGTATCATATTACGTTTAGTTGAGAATATATAGAATGAAATGCAGAAAAAGAGAATTTTAGAGCATCAAAAGAAGGGCATTTTCCCTAAGTCTTTTCTCTGATGAACCGCACTGTACTTACCCCAATGTGTGGGTTCGTATGTAACAAAATGCAATCGCATCTTGGGTGTGCGGCGGAAATAAGGATGGCAGCATCTATTTTACAGTTTCAACACGAGTGGAATGCGCCACACTTACACTTGCTGCTGGCATTCCTGGCTCCAGCTCCAGCTCCGAGGATACGGGATATATATGGGCGGGGAACTTTAGATATAAATAGACCAAGCCGGAGACGGAGCCAGATCCAATGCCAAAGTCGTCTGCCGAAATTAAAGCCAAAGGCATTTCGGCAAATATGTTTGCCTGGTCAAAGCCGAAAGCCATGGAATATTTGCTCACTTTTGTCAGCCGGCGTGCGAGAGTCACAGCTCCGGACAAGTGTTGATTGCTTGGTCAGAAAGAATTTCCGTTTCACTCCCTTAAAAAGATTTCGCATTCTCTAATCGAGTGTGCTCTGTTTACGGCAATTAAGCCTTTATTGCATCGTTAAGATATAGTTAAGTTCACATTTTCCCCCAAGTTCTTTAATATTTTCTATCGTGTCTCATTTCGCGTAGCTTAAATGAACTTATTGGAGCGTCACAATTATTGGATTTGTTAATTGTAAATTTAATTGAGCTCACACGATTTTCCGTGGACCGTGGACCGTGGCCAGCCCTCATCAGATACCCTCGCTGGCCATTTCTGTCAAATTGTAATTTATACTGGAGAGAGCACACAGACAGCGACAACGACAGCGCTGGCGACTGGAGCTTAACTTTTACAATGCATCAATAAATTACATTATCCTTAATTTCCCGCGTTTTTCCGGTCAACACAGCACAAGCGACACTTAACCCGCCCGCAGCTCTGTGTCCATCGCCGCCTGCTGAGCCAGCAATACGCAGCTATCACGGCATGGTGGGGTTAAGGCTGCGGGGGTTGTATTCAACGTATATATCCTACAGGAGGAGGGGGCGGGGCCTTCAAGAAAATTGCAATAATTGTGGAAAGTAAGTTGCGTTAAAGCAGATGCGCAGAAAATTCGGAAAAAGAAGCTGCTTATTAAATTAAATTTTAAGAGACAGGAAAAATGGCAAGCCAATTTTCGAGAGTTAATCGATTAACCTTGCTGTTTAAAATATGTGTACTTTGCAGGATTAAGGCTTCTTTCAGCATAGACTTTTAATATTCTTTGAAAATGGCAAATTATCTGGCAAATTAATTATTTTCTCGCTTAAGTCAAAGTCCTTAAACACCTTTATGTGCCGTTGAGCAGTTCGCGAGCTCACAACTGACATTCTGTTACAGCGATTCTACCGATTGCGCGATTATCTGATACTGAATGAGTTTTGGGGCACTGCCCCGAGCACTTAGCACATAATTACATTGAGTAGTTCGAGTGCATGGGCGCGTATTTCTATGGAGATGAGCCCATAATAGGTGCGGGTGGGACAGAGCGAGTTATGGCCCGGGTAGTAAACCTTAATTAAGCCCCGCTGTGTTGCATTTATCAGATGTTGTGTGCCGGCCGCTTGAACAGAGTCGACGAATATTGAATATTTGACCAATCGAACTACCAGCCAGCTCTCCGACAACGCCGTTCCAATAAAGGACGATTTGGGCTAATGAGTTTATGTTTGCCGACCCGCTTTTACTTAGACATGGCCCACGAGCATACACAAGGGACATAAGCTCATTGAGTAGAATGGATCCTGGATTAGGTCTGAAACAGCTTTATTTAAGTAGTAAGAACTATAAAAATTCTTGGCTATTTTATTTGACGATTTATTAACATTGAATTTTAAATTCATCACATTAAAATAAAACAACAGGAATGTCCTTGCTTCGTAACCAATTTATTCTCGAAGACATTTTAAAATATCAAATAGCCAACCAAAAGCCACACAACTTATGTTTAAAATTTAAATGAAATAAAAATGCTCCACCAACAAGCACAATGCAATTTTCTTACAATCGGAACACTGCTCTCAAGAGTCGTATTTTGAATATAGTTGCAACTTACCATTTACGACTTTTTTAAATCCCGCCCAAAGGGAACTGGCAACGGTCTGATTGCGTCCTTTGTCCTTGTGAATTTGAGTATTTTATTTTAATGCCGAGAACGAAGTCAAAAACAACTTGTTATCGATGTCTGTCATTGTGTCATGCTTTCTTGCAAAGGGGCTTAAAGGAGAATCGCAGTTGGGGGCGGATGTCATTGTTGCGGGATTCTTCGGGCTCGTTGTCCTTGCCATTCGTCTACGTCACGCGTGGTTGACTTTTCGGGTTAAATTAATTAAGCGTGTGCGTTTTTATTGATGACTGAATACTTGACATAGGACCAGTCGACTCTTGTAAAATTCTGTCTGTGCTTTTACGAAACGATTACGTAGTGACCTCTTAGCTGAGCATCCTTCGTCGTCGAATAAAAAATACTTATAGCTGTCACAATAATCTTTCCACTAGAAGTAGACAACAAAACGTATAAGTGTATCTGATACTGGGTTAATAACTCGCGCAAGTCAAACCCAACAAAAGCCACACCGAACTCAAAATTGCGAAATTAAAACCACCGAATGGCAGGCAGGCAGGCAGAAAGGGCTGAGGGGACTGCTCCGGAGCTTGTTTTTTGCAGTTCGTATATTTTGACTGCAGCAGAAGTTTGGCATAAAATTTACTAATTTTATAATGTGGCAGGCAGACATTTATTTCGACGCTAATTACAAACATTTAAACTTTTAATTAGTTTTCAAACAAGCAGCGCAAAAATGCAAAACGAACGCGTCGAATGCGTGGCAGAAGAAAACTCTCCGTCGGCAAGGGAAACTCTGCGATATACAAACGCAAGTGAAGCATGTTTACTGGAGATCTCTGAACTTATTATTATTGTTGTTTTGAGATGGTATGCAAATTTTAGCTTGTATCTATTGAAAATACAGAGACAAGTGACTGCTCGTCGATGGCCAGAGCTAGACACAGGAATAAAGGGGAGATAATGGAAATAAAAATAAGCATGAAAATGCCATAAACAAATCCCAACACTGATTGCCACTCAAACGGGAATGGAAATTGGCTACAAGCAAATGGCCATAAGCAGCTACAAAAATGCTTGGGGGAGTTCAAGGCAAATAGAGAAATAGTATTTAGAGAAAGTGAATCTAGGAAAAACATAGAGAAAATGAAAGTCAAGAGCAGTAATACAATGTATCCATTACGCTTCTTATTAATATAAAGATAATAGAAAACACATCTTTTTAAATATTTACAATAAGTCCTTTTAGAGCAAATATTCGAAACTTTCACCGATATCTTTGGACTCCCTGAAAAATAATTAATAAAATTGAATTCTGTTTTCTAAAAGTCCAAATTAAATTTCCACTAAGTTCATTACAAATGCTTGTCAATTACACAAGTAAATACATGGGAAATACGCCCGCCCACAAAATCTCAAATGGAATGGACCTGAATATTTTATGGGAATATTTGGTGGCACCACCTGGCCACAGATTCCCTTGGCCAGAAGTCATAAAAGTATTAATGCCGTTTTAAGTACTTCCGCAGCGAAAACTAAGCACACTCACACACATTCGTACTGTGTGCATATGGGAGTATGTACAGTTGAACGAGATAGCGAAAAATGCAAAGCGCACTAATTCTAACTGCAGCATAAATTAAAGCTCTCATGAATAATAATTCAAGACAGTTGGGCAAGGGAAATAGCCAGCAGCAGCAACAAAAACAGGAGCATGGGGGAAGCAGAAGCAGGACCACCATCCTCCAGCAGCAATAATAGCAGGAAAAGCAGGAAAAACAGACGATGAGCGTCAGAAAGCCACTTGAGTAAATGCGTTAGCGTTGTGTTCCCAGGATATGTTTTGCCGGTAAAACTCGAGAAGGTGCAGAAAAAGGAGTCATTTTGATACATGTATTTATAACAGTAAACTAAGAAAAAAGTTGCCTTGGAAGGAATTTAGGATTAAGTCTTAAGTAAACACTTAGAACATAATTAATTATAAGGAACTTTTATATTTCTTTCTTTTTCATAACTAATAAGAATAATTAATTTTAGACCCATTTTGGGTTCTTCCATCACAAATTACACAAGCAATTATAAAACAAATATAAATTTCTTATACTATTACTATATATTTTATTTTTTATCCAAAACCCATTTTGCTAGTTGACATCGTTTCTGGGAACAGCTCTTACTGCTGCTGCTCTGCTTGTGTCGCAAAAAGCCAACCAAATTTTATAGCTGTTGTCATTATTTCATGTGCACTGCCATATAGTCACGCTCCCACCTCACCCCGCCCAGCCATGTGGCCCCCCTTTGGCCAGACGCCCACACACGTTGATCATACGCAGTGTTGTGCTTAAAAATTTCAAATGCATGGCACTTTGGTTCAGAGACAGCAGCAGCAGCAGCGGCAGTCAGGCATCTCGTGCTCACTCAGACAGCAGCTACAAAAACATTAACAACACCAACAAGGACTATTTTCATGTGTCTGCTGCTGCCGTTGTTGTTGTTGTTGCCAGTGGGCTTCTGTTGGTTTTTCTATGCGATTTTCATATTTATTTATATGTTTTTACGCTGGCTAAACTACAAGTACAAGTGCACACTTGGCTGACACGGAAAGTGGGTGTCGGGCGGGTTGGAGGTCGGATCGGGCTTGACGCTCCGCTTGAAATTGCCCTCAGACAGTAGTTTCCCCTTCTTTCCACCCAAAATCCGGCTCTCTTGATCGTCTGTGCATTAATTTAAATGTAGTGTTTGGCGAGCCAATTTAATGGCGAGTCATTAGTTGTTGTCTGCAGGCGGTTGGGCTTTCAGAGGAAAAAAAAATATATGAAAAAGGATTAGCTTACACAAGGAGATAGTCATTTCGCTTGAAAGTCTAAAATGAGTTTGTGTGACGAACATATTTTAGTTTTAAAAATATTTCAAGGCTTATAGTAATTTGTACTTAAGTAATTCTGGCTTAATAACCCCAATCATCTCTGTGCGCTCACAACCAGCTGCAAAGTTAATCATACGCCGCTTAAGATTACAAATCACCGACATCACGGGGCTCTGCGATGCTGAACGGCTGCACGGATAATAACAGAGAGCTTTCTCTGCCAGAATTGAATTTTCCCCCCTTTTCCCACTGAAACTGTTTTTAACTGTGAACATTTAACGGTAATTATTGCAACACTGTGGCACATTTTAAGTGCTTTCCCGGCGAACTCCTTACCCGACGCGACGCGACTGGGCCAAGTTGATGGTCAACACCTGGACAGCAGCCAATGCCCACCTGGGCCGCATAAATTTCCGGCTCAGCGTTTTACTTAATCCCGTCTATTTTGCAAAAGGATTATCAAGGCAACTTTTTAATTCGCCGCCCAAGTAGCCCCTGCAACAACGTAGCCGTCTGTCGTGATGTCAGCAGTTTTGTGCGGTGGCCTTTTAATGAGCCTCCACTTTAGTCCTGCCCGTCCTGCTCCGTCGTCCTGCGCCGTCCGCATCACGATTTTCAGGTAGCGTCATCAAGGAGCTTTTAATGCCCATTGAGGGCCCATTTGATGCGTGGCCAACTGAGCGTGCACGGGAACTTGCCAACTTTTGCCACCAGGCGCGAAGATAATAATTTGAAATGATGGATTAAAGTAGCTGTTAAATTGAAGGAGGTGAGAGGTACACGGAGAGGAGAGTTTAGAAGTTCTAGGCAGCAGAAAATATGATATTCTAGTTTTTAAGCTTTAACACAATAAGTACAAGCTTAAAAAGTAGTTTAGTCTTCTGGTTTTTAAATAAATTCTCGATTGTTTTTTACTTAACTTTTGGATAAATAACTTATACCTTTACTTAGCTTCAGAGATAAATTTTCACTGTGTTTCCAGACATTTCGAACATTTTTTGCGCCTTGACTTGAACTTATTACTTTTTGTATTTGTTCCTTGGGCATAAATCAAATATTGCAAATATGCAATATTCGCAGATGGCAAACAGATAAATCTTTTAATTGCTGAATTCTTTTCAAGTAATTTATTTGATTCGTTCCCAACCACAACATTCAGAGCAGGAACTTGCAAATGCTTACTCACATATCAGAAATATCAGAGAAATTGGCTGCAGCCCGCATGCCTCTCTCGGTACACAGCATTATTCAATATGATGGACTTAAGTAGCCGTTAAATTGAAGTGGGTAGGAGAAATAAGCAGAAATAAGCGCAGCCAAAAAGGGGAAAGATAAATGTTTGCTTATTTCGGCGTGTGTGTGCGCGGCTTAAGCTTAATACGGCATTCAATCAATTCCTGCGTCACGGCCCCGAACCGCATACGGCCTTATCCTGTCGATGTCCCGCCGTTTCAATATTGTCCTTTGCATTTGCCAGCGAGGACGAGGGGCCGGGCGGGAAATGAACGCGTCATTATCCTTTCACGCAAGGCAAAACGCTGCTGCGACTCCTCGCAACGAGTCGCCTCTGCCTCGCATTTTTCGTCTGGCCATTTGTTTATTTATTTATTGTCATGCTTGTTTATTGTTTTGCCTTTGATTGGCTTCGGCTTTGGGCCTTGCTCTCTTGCCCCACTCTCAAGCAATGCATAAAGTTTATTAGCTTTGTATTGAAATGAGTGTGGCGAAGGCTCAGAGATAAGTCTGAAGCCTGTTTTAAGAATATTTTTCAGTCAAAACATAAATTTCACAAGAATTACAGCCTTCTAGAGATAAATATGGGTAAATTTTTATTTAAAGGTTCCCCATATCGGCTTGTAGATTTATGATACGATGCTGAAAACCAACAATCAACTTAACGCCAATCTTTCCACTCATTTTGCTGGATCCTCTTAAACTTCCCGTAATTATCTGCACGGACTTATTGTTTTACGGGAATTACAAGAACAGACATTTCATGTACAATGGGGCGTAATACGAAAATGGAACAAATATGTATTTATATTCGGAAATCACATATTTCCGGTGAGCTCTCTGTTGGTCGACGTGCCATTAATGAGCAGCAAAATTAAATTTCACTCTCGAAATTACTCAAAACGGATGAAAAAAAAATTGCTTGCTGCACGTAAAAAGACTTGTTAATGCCCTTTATTAAAGGAT